>VZTZ01047901.1:515652-698958 GCA_013400955.1 Drymodes brunneopygia | reverse complement strand
GCTCACTAGTTTTTTATGTTTCTTGGATGACTATATATATAGTTTTTAATTCTCTTCTCTATGTTCTTCGGATGCATGGAAAAAGAAGAAACAGCTTTGCAGTGAAAGACTTGTAATACTATTCCACTTAGAAACAGGTGAAGAAATAATTTGTTGAGAAATTGTAAAAAGGAACTAGTTAATCATATAAAAAGTAGGATATGTAGTATTAGATTCCTTTTTCGAGAATTGGGCATTAAAGCTACTTGATTTTAAAAGGAATGTTTGAATTAGAGTTGGAATCTTTTTCCTTGGGGTATTTATAGAAATATACTTTAAAAGAACTCTTTAAAATGTTTTGGAATATATGCTTGCTTTCTAGTTGCAGCTGTGTTATCCAAGAGAAATTCAGCGTTTTTTATAGTTATATCAGTGATTCAGCCTGAGTCTGGCCTATTAAGCTATGGAAGATTTCTTCCACTTAAGAAAAAGACTTTTATTTCTGAAAGCAAACTTTTAAGAGCCTTAGTTTTCATTCATTACTCTTCAGCTCATTTATAAAGGTGTGGTGGACTGGAGTGTAGAAGTGTGGGGGAATAAGAAATGCAGGAGTAATTTTTTTTTTCCTTAGCTTGTGTTCTTTAAACAGTCTCAGTCTCTTTGGGTTTAGGCTATTCGTAATAAAGGTTATTCATTACTCCTTATTGATACTGAAAGCAAGAAGAAAATTATTCTTGTCTGAATGCTTACCTAGGTTCTACAATACTCAATACTAAATTAGTTAAGGCAGATTTTTTTTAATAAGATAATGGTGCTCTTTAAAATTGATTTATTTTTTTTCTCCTGGAAATACTCTCACAATAAATCAACACAGCTAATTTCCAGATATTTTTCTTCTTCTCTTTTTCAAGTTTGGTCTTTAAGAACCTGTTAGGATCAAGTGATCTTTTCCTGAATGCAGATCACACCTGTTTCGGGTATTTTTGGAAGTCTATCTTTGCAGTGATTGCTGTGGTGTAAGTAATTTTTTCACTGGAGTTGTAAAATACATCTTTAGATATTTGTGGAAGGGCTTCCTTTTAATTTACTGGCAAATTAGTATAAAAATCATTTGAAATAAATACTGATAGGGGCTCTCCTACTATTGTGCCTAGAGTTTGACAAAGAGGAAACTATTGAAAGTCAAAGTGAAGTGATATCCAAGGCTTTAGTTGTCAGTGTTTCAGTTTATTCTTATTTTTTGGGCTTTAACAAGTGCTAATACTTACTGAATGTGAATTGCATTTGGGACAGAACTGGAAATGCTTTACTGAAAACTAGAGACCATTTTAGTTTTTGTTTTGTTTAATTTTTAATTATATAATGTGTATCTAAAGGTTTTGTGAGCAAAGCCAAATGCTAGCAATTCTTTTTCTCATCTCGTTTTGGGCCTTAGATATGTAAATGCTGAAATTCCTTCCTATTTGTCAAGTGGCTTTTTGTTGTAACAGTATCAATTTCTGAAGTTAATTTCTGAGAACAGAGCAATAAGCTCTCAACTACCTGCTGCTATGATGAGCCTGATGACCTTTGGTAACCAGTTTTATAATCGTGCTGTTTGCTGCAATTATTTTTCTAGTGACTTCCCTGAGAAATAGAGAAATATAGTGCTATTGGTGTTTCTAGTTTTCTCTCTAGTTTTATGAGTGAAAAAGTGTTTTGTAGTGCAGACAGAAAATCAGTTGTTCTCATGAGAAATTTTGCCTTATGCCTTTCCTGGTTTTTTATTCCTAACATGAATATACTTAATTCAGAGGGCCATTACAGCAGCTATAATAATCTAGTGAAGGTCACTAAAAAGATAAACGAGGTCTTAAAGGTTGTGTTTAATAGGGGATTTAAAAGTTTTGGTACTGTTTACAATGTTGTTAGTGTCAGTCCAATGTATTAGAGTCCAGTTTTGGTTTGGCTGACTAACCCAGTGCTTCCTAAAATGTTTCAGCAGTTATCTGACCAGTCTGTTTTAAAACCTGTATGTAGTAAAACACAAGTGCTCAGATTTTAAGGAGAGCAAGGTTCCTTGGAAAAAAAGGCTAATATCGCTTTAAAAAACATATGAAGCCTGGGAGAGAGTTTAGAGCAAGCAAGAGCACTATGGTGTTGACAGCTTTATATCCCTGTTGGGTAACATTCACTTACTAGAATTGGCGTCTCCTCTCAGTTAGTAATTCACTCCATAAGGATTAAAAAAAAGAGGGATGATTAATGACTAGGAAACTTGTATTTACAGAATTGTTGATTGCAGTTCGTGAACCTGTTTGTGTAAGAGTGGATGTGCGCATATATATTTGTGTGTTGATTTGAAGAACGTAGAAAATGAGCATCAAAAGCCTCTGAAAGCAACTTAAAATGCCAGTATGCAGAATGAGCTGTTCTGAAGTTTGATTTTGCTAAAAAAGAAACACTGAACGAAATGATTGCAAGTGAACATGTTCAAATTTGGAGCAGGAAATGATTGCAAAACGTTTTTTGTTTAAATCAGTTTGACGCAGTCTAATAATACGTTCATAATAATTTAACTGTTAAAAACTATGATTCAATTTACAAAATATTAATGGAGGGAAAAGCTTTCAGGCAATTCAAGCCAAAGTGTATGATCAGGATGTTAATCAGTAGCTGTAGTTACGGAGCTTGTTGAAAGTCAGATGTACCAGAAATGTGGATGCAGGGACTCCTCGGAGCGCTGCTGCTGATTGCTGTGAGCCCTCTAAAGTTCAGTGTATCGTGGTGGTGTCTGCTTAAGTGTAGTTAGAAATCAGTTTTAATGTATCTCTGGGGTGACGGAAATGTGGGCTGATGGTTAAAGAGCTGTTTGACAAAGTCCACTCTAAATATTTCTGCAAAAATAATGTAGGGTTTGTACTATCTTTTATATCTTTACAAGGATTTAAGGTACTTGGCTGGAGCGAAAATTCACTTCAGTGCAGGCGGAAGAATACAGCCTGATCAGATTTGCTGCTCTGTTCTAAATGATTGGTTAACATGGCATCCCGAATGCTGTAAGGAAGTAGGTTTCACTTGTCCTTAGGAACTGAGCGAAGTGAAAGGTTAAGTTCTAGATTCCTGCCCAGATCCTAGATGAAAAATACTTTCCTACTGCCTGAAAGAAATATAGAGCTGTTTGGAAGAATTAAGTGCATTGAAATAAAGAAGCGTGAAAGCCACAAATCCTTGTTAGGAACCAGCATAGATGTATTTTTATGTGTTACGTTTATATTTTGTGTTTTGTCTGTGGCTGCATAGTTGGAAAATGTTGCTTTGTGCTTCAGTAGGGATTTGGAAGAAATGTAAAATCTTGGATTTTACGTGTTTCTGATACATGAGGAAGAAACCTCTAATTTAACAGGCACAGTAAGAAAAGCAAGACAGTGATTTCTTTTTCAGGACTGATTTAAAAATGAGTTTAATGTCTTTTTGCTGATTTTCACCCTCTCTCCCTTTTCCAATCAGGCTATGTCATGTAAATAGAACAAACAGAACAGTCACTCCTGAAGGGTCATGCAGTGTATCAGCTGTATTTTTGCTGAGGTAGAAAAATAGTCTTTCTTTATGTGTTTTCAGTACTTGGTCTGTTATTAAAATAAAGACAGTCGGTTGAAGTTTGTATGCAATTGAACATACGCATTAAACAGAATATAGGGTATCCACCCATTCAATGACCTAGACATAATTTGATGTTTAGGGTAATTTTGGAACCCTTAAGTTGCATCTGCAGAAAGACACCACAATTTTGAATTTAAGATTGAAGATTAGTGGTAGTAAAATTTTTTTCTTTCCCCCGCAACAGTTCCTAAGTGTTTCAAGTCATCTCCCTGCTTCCTCCCCACACCCATGGCCTTGTTAACTGCATGCTGTTATTCTTATCATAAACCAAAGGAAAGAAAAAAACATCCAACATGATTGAAGTAGTCCATATTAATTCTCTGTTTCCTCCTCCCTTTATAAGTTGGGTTCTGCCTTTTCTTTGTTTCATGAGGATAGAGCATAGTATATTTACTGTCAATTATTCACAGAACAATTCTTTGACAAACTCACCTTAACAGGAGGTTTCAGTGACTCCCCAGAACTGTTTTTATGCCTAAAGAAGATGGCAAAATCATATTAAAAACTACAAAGATGCCTATGAGGCAACATATTTTCAAGAAATTAAATAGTGACTTATCTTCCGCTCAGAATTTAGATGAAGACTCTGGACATCAAAGGAAGATCAACAGTATTAAACTTTTATTGTTATGAATAAACACTTAGAGGTGAATTCTGAAGATTCCTTTCCCAAATACCTAAATTTGTGGAATCCTTATATTCTGTTTAAATACTCTTACTGTACTGAATATTTTATCTTTATTTAAAAATAGAAAAAACCTCTCATAATGTAATTGTAATCAAGTTTTCATTTCAACAGACAGCTGTGTCATATTGAAACTTTCTAGTTTGTAGCACGGACTTTCAAATGATATCACTTTAAAGTTCCTTTAAAAGTATTTGAGTTTAGTACTCTTCTTGGAGATGCTAGCTTGAATATTTATTTTTGCAGTTACTTTCTATTATTGATCTTTTCTTTAAAGCTGACTGTGTGGAATGGGGAGGAAAAGGGCCACAACGGTAGTCTGGAGCTTAAATAAAATACTTGAACCAGTAAGATTTTTGTCACTTGCATTGACACAGAGCATGGTAATACAATATGGCAACTATGGTGCTGTAAAATGACGAGTTTTATTGCAGTCGTGTATTTATATTCACCAGACATCTGCGTGACCTGTTTAGGAAAATTCTTATTTTTGTGATTGAGCAGTCCCCAACCTGCTTTTAAATCTTATTTTTAAACTTTTCAAAATAACTGAAAATCTGCAAAACTTGGGAAGATTTTCTTTTGAATCCCAAATTGCAAGGCATAGCTAAGTTAGGCCTTTAATTACTGCCCCTCATAATTCAGTTAAATTAGTAACTACTGCTGTGTTTTTAGGATTAAAGGCCCGGTTTTTCAAGGTATAAAGTATTACCAAGTCCCTTTGACTTGATAGGATGGGGGTTTGTTCGAGATAACCTCATTTATACTCTGTAACTCCTGAACCAGTGTGCTCTCCTTTTGAAGCTCGGGGTGGCTTTGAAATGCTGTGTTCAACCAGGAGCCAGAGCCCTTCCTAGCTCTGAACAAACCACCATGTAGTAATTGGTTCCTACTGTACCAAACGTCTGGGGTCAGCTGCGTCAGTCCCCACGGTGGCATGTGTCACTAATGCAGATGTAAGAAATAGTCACAGCAGACAAAAGGCAGCTGAGTATTTCATGGCTTTGGAGAAATGTTTTCTGGCCTCTAGCGATACTAAAAAAAATTGCCCTCCAACAAGCTTTGTACTTGTTGCAGAATGCTCATCAGCAGCGTCTCTGCTGCGGGGCTGCCGACAAACGAGTTTACATTGATTAGTGGTATGGAAGACAGAAAATACTCTCTGCCATTTAATTTGGGGGCAGTTGTTAGCCCATCTAGTTGAGGTTCTCATGGCCATTCCCAAGTGTTGACTGCTTTAATGCGTGATATGTTCTCAGCCAGCAAGGCATGCTGTCCATATTGTCACTGTTCTATAGTTAGGGATTTTTTTTTATCCAGAGTTTCTGCACTTTGTATGAAAGCACGTACTGCAGCTGTTGAGTTTATTTTGTCCCTATCTTCATTTGCATTGATCCAAATATTGGTAAGGGAAAAAATATGTTATATTTCCAATGTTATTTCTTCTATTTCACGGAACTTTAAAAAAACCCATGGAATAGTATTTTTAGTTGTTTGGTTTTTTTCTTTTAAAATATATTTATTAGCTCTGCAGGTATTCCCTGAAGATTTACAAATATACGAGATTTTGGCATTCGTCTATTAGCAATTTAGAGCTGCTGACACTGAAAAACTGTTATAAAAGATTTTTGAAAGGTGTTGTTTGTTGGTTTTGTTGGTTGGTTAGTGTTGTGTTTTGCTTTGGGTTTTTTACGTGTAATTCTCACTCTGATTTTTAAAAGTGTGAATGTCGATGGTGCTAGCATCTGAAGACTTACGTAAAACCTCCTTCCAGGAGGCATTTCTACTTAGAATAAAACTACACAAATAATTTACAGATGGTTTAAAAAAATGAAGTGTGAGCCCTGCATCAATGTTATGGTAAGCTGGATGCTAGGGCAGGAATACTCTGTCTGAACTCAAGATATATTTTCAATTTCCTGTCAAATGCTGGATGATTATTGGTATTTCATGCAGCAATATTTGGAAAAAGAGAAGATTGTCATTATTTGTAGAAGCTGTATGAAGGGAACAGAAAGAACTTGAGAAAGGACAGGTAGCTCTAGGTAAGAGTCTAAGCATATGACTTGTTTTCTAAATAGAAAATTATCTGGCTAATTATCTGGCTAAAAATATTTAGTCATTGTGCTCTAACTGATGTCCTTGTATCGGATGGACATGCATTATTAAACAATTTGAGCACAACTATACCTTGTTAATAGCAATGCCAGCAAGGTAAAGAAGCTCAGAAAAATCTTAATACCTGTCAGATGCTATTTTATGTGGAGCTGCTGCATCACTTGGGATAACCACATACTCACTGTGTTTTCAGAAAGCAGTAGAAATGTCTTCCACTTAAATATGCTCCCTCATTTGTTCCCCAAAGACACACACTGAGATGAAAAGATGCACTATTGACAGCAAATCTTTTCCAAGGTACGAAACCTGGCATGAAATGTTCGGAGGGGAGTTTCTTTTATCAAAAGCATAATTTGTATGGCTGCGTACAGCCACAAAGTTACTTTGCCTCTCTTTTTCTCAGCTGTTCCATTCTATTTGTAATGTTGAGAAGGGGCTGGATTTGTCTGTCTTTACTTGTGTATCACCAACACTTCATTCTTGAGAAGTTGCTGACTTTGTCAGCATTTGGATGGATGCTGCAGATAAGTGAGGAAACTCACAAAGAAGTATTTACCATCTTGGTAATCTAAACTCATGGAGAATGTTTTGCCATAAATTTAACTGACAGGCATATATTGGAAATGAAGCATGTTATTTTCAAAACTATAACCAGCCTATTTTTTTGAGAGTAATATAAATTCATATTTTGAGCATATTTTGGTTTGTATGCATTTTCATTATTTATATATTAAAATTAGATGTGCACAATTTCCAGCCTTATTATTCTGAATGGTTATTAAGAAATGTAGTTATAAATTATGAGTTATACAATACTTTGGAGTAAAAGGTGATTTTCATAATGTCTTTTCCCAACTTACAAATAACTTCTTTGCCATAATACAAACATGTTAGCAGAGCAACATGATAGATGTCTCTTTAAGTATCATAGTAAAAGAAAATGACTTGTATTCTGAGGCTGTGGATAGTTTATGTTGTTTTGGACCCATTTCCCAAGCAGTGATCGAAAACAGATTACGATAACAATTATACAGTCAGAAGATGCAATATCCATTTCTGTTTTAATTGGGTGAAAGAATAATAAAAACATCATTGAGAAAAATGAGGTGGACCTGTCATACACACTACCAATTTTTAGACTTAGAGAAAATGCAGAGTAACAGAAGTGTGAGCTTTTTTTTAAATTTTCGTTTTTTTAAAAGTAGTTTGTTTCTCAAGCTAGAAGTCGGGATAGTAGACTTCATATGGGCTCCTGTGAGCAAGTGTGCAGTAAGTAGGCGTAGTGCTTGACAGTAATGCTCAAGTCAGGCATTATCTGAGTGTCTGGGTCTGGCATAATAATGAATGTATTGAGCCTTTCTGATTACATTAATATGATCACAGTGTCATATTGACCTGCCAGCTAGATGAGCTTTGAGAATGCCGTGGACAGGTACAAAGTAGTAAAAATGATTTCCTTCTCTTTCAAAATGAAAAGCTGTGCTACTTTAAGTGGGGGGAGTGTTTTGGGGTTTTTTTTTTCCCCCTCTTCAAATCTGTGGACATGAATGCAAATAAGAATCCTTGGTCTCTTAAGCCATTGCTACCTGGCACTGACTCTTCCATGGCTGTTTAGCTACCTCACCATCTCGGGGTTCAGATTAAAACCCAAAAGGCAGAAAGGCCCTTTGCTGGGGGCTGTGCATCTGTGTGCCTCTTGCCAAGGAGCCAGACTGTGGTTGAAGGCCTGAGGCTGAGGCGTCCTGTCTCTCCATTTCCTCTGACTCCTAGAGCTGAAAGCAGAAGTGTCCTTCCTGCTGTACCATACCGGGAAAGAGAGAGCCTTGCTACAGTAGCCTTGGCTCTAGTCCTGTATCATACAGCTTTATAAATCAAGATTTGGAATGGTATCCCAAAGTGAACTGGGAGCCAGTTCGGCTTTTGGAGCACAGATGTAATCTGCTTTCTTTGGCTAATACCTCTCAGTGAGCACGTGCATTTGCACTAGCAGAAGTATCTAATTCTTTGGTGTAGCTCTGTGTACTATAATAATGTAGCAATTCAGCTTGTTGACTCTTCACAAGTCAATCCACAAACAGTAGGTCAGCCTGTAAGTAGGTCTTTTCCACCCTTGCCCCAAAATATTCCTAACTGGATGAAGTGTACTGTGCATACCTGAGAAAGAGAATGTATCTGTTAAGGTTTGTTCCTCGACCTCATGACTTGTTTGATAAAGATCTGGTAGTTACTTAAAACCATTAGATTAATGTGACCTCCTGGCAGATAAATGTAAATATTCCAAAAAGACTAGCGCTCAAACTGATGGAGTGCTTTCCCCACAATTCCTCTGTTCTTGGAAAAGAGAATATGAGAGAAGGCCACTCAGCAGTTGCCCTCTCTCCACAAGGGTGTGAAAGATTGGAGTTGTCAGTAGAGGCCAAGCCCCAGAGGTCAGTTGCTGACCCATAATGGGCTGTAGGTGCAGCCTGTCTGAAGACTCTGTATTGACTGGGGGAAAGGGAGGCAGAGGGAGAAGTTGGCTGCCTGCTGGAGGACAGAGTGGCTTCTACTTTTTTTAATTTTTCATTCTCTCCTCTACTTATTTTTCTGATGAAGATCTGATGATTTCTGTGGTCTCCTTCTACTAGAAAAATACCATGTAGTAATGATACTACTGCAGCAGTAGCCTTACCCTTGCTGGAAATGAAGCAGGATGAAGAGCTTAATCAGCAGCCATTGAGTTTGACAACATTTATTCAGAGAGAGTTTAATGTGGCTTCTCCTCTTCAGTGCATACTCTTAACTTTTGCCCATTGCCAGTTCTGCCATATATTGACACTGTCACTTACAAAAGAGGTTTTCTAGTGCTGCCAGTATCTCTAAGATACGAGGGAAGGAGGCAGTGGTTGCAGATAATTCAGTTTGTCTCACTGCTGGAGCCTGCAGGTGGGTTTGAAGGCAGAGGTGTAGGTGCAGTAGTTACATTAGACTCTCTTGGCAGACATTTATCTTGTCTGTAAGTAATGTGGAGAAGGGGTGATACAATTTCTTCTTTTTCTTGCCAGGCAGTGGTTCACAGAGGGATGGACATGAAGGAGAAAAGAACTTGCTGGTGGGTCCCAGTGGAGACCCCAAAATAGGCCCGAGTGTGGTCTGCAGCACTTCTCCAGAAATAAAACCTCAAACCAGCTATGAAAGCTTTTCTGTTGCATTCCAGGGGACTTATCCCAGTACCAGGAGACTAGTTAATAGAACCTTCATTAAAATGCTTTTGCTAGAAGATATTTTTTTGCTTCAAAATTACATAATATGGTGGCATCTGCTAGCACCACTGAATTTAAGGGCTTATTAGTGGTTCCAGTTTTCAGCGTTTAAAAATGTTGGTCATTAAAAATAATTTTGGGTGGAACTTGGCATAGAGAGTCTTAGCCCCTTAGGCGAGTTTTGTTACATTTTTGAGAGGAAAGAAACAGAAAGTAGTACCCCAAACTAAAAACCCCTCACAAGCCTTATACTTGTTTTCGAGTTAAAGAAACCAAAACCTAAAAGTTATAGGAAATTAATGGCTTAAGATGATCTTTTAACAAAAAGTCGTCTGATTTTAGAAGTGTCCGTTCCACTGATTTTGACTGAAAGGAGTATATTTTCCATTTAGCTCATATTATAAAGTATGGCTGTGGAGTATTTTTTCTTCTTTTATAACTGGGAAACAAGTTGAAAGAACTGAACCGTTTTGTTTAGGAAAAATGTAGCTATAGTGTCTTCACCTTTTTCCTCTCAATGGGAATAGTTGGACTAAATTATTTAAAGTGTTTTTCTGACCTAACTGGTTCTGTGATTCTATTTTATGGATTGGAAGGCCTGTGTGTGATTCTGGTGGGCAGCATGGTGCTGGTACCCCCCAGGATTCCTGCATGCCTGGGGTGCTGCTGGCACGGGGGGTAGCTGAGCTTTTCTGCTGGAGCAGCCCAGACAGCTGTGTGTGCTGCCTTCTCACTCGGGCTCCCTCAGAACAGCATTTTGAGCTCTGGGCTATTATCGCTCTCAGTTTTGCTTGTTTAATTGGAGCGGTGGAAGTGCTTTATTCTCCTGTTTCATTGCTCCTGCCTCCTGGCTGCCCCGTGCGTGGCTGTCCCTGGGCTAACAGGGTGGCACAAAGCCCCAGTGGGGCTGCTCCTCTTCCTACCCTGTGGACCCAATTGGTGTGACAGATTGAAACTTTGGGTTGAGTTAGTGCAACTGCTTTAGTGTAGTGGGAGTTGTTACCAGAAACAGCTGATCCACTTTCACTAAGAAAAGGCCTCATCTCCTGCAAGTAACACTTCTGTCCCAGGCACGCCGCAGGAGAGGCTGCGCCAGAGGTAAACGCTTGGTATTCTTCTATTTCTCATTTCTTGTTTGTCACAGCACATGCTCTAAATACGGCTTTTCTTTTATACCATTTTTTTAGAAATTCAAGTATTATCAAATCAAGTTATGAGTTTCATAATATGTTTCTGTGGTGGGATAGTGGCCTGAAATATTTTGTGTTAAACAGTAAGGCTGTTATTTCAGCTAGGAGAAGGATTCTTTGGGTAGTTAAGCTGTCAGAAACAGAGGACATCTGCAGAGACGGTAGTGACTTATTTATAAGACTTCCTGAGATTTGGGATAGCTGCGATGGCTGGGAGACTGAAGCCACAGAAAGGACTGGAAGCTGAAGAAAGATGTAAATAATACCTTGTGGTTTGCATTTGCCATTGGCTAAAATATAAAATGTAGAAATGCATTTCCTGCCTACAGATTTATTGAATATGTAAAGCCAGAAAAAATAGCTGAGGAGGAGTAGAAAGATATTGTCCTTAGTTTTACTTTCTCTGGCCCTCCTAAGAAGAAAAATTCTACAATGTAATGTTATTTAACATGATTTTGTTTCTTTGGCAAACATTGTATTAAAATCATCTGTGGACTGAGCTCTTCTTTACCAAATTGCATCCTGGAACAAATTATTTGCAGCGGGCTTATAAACCCATGAAGAGTAGGAGTTTAACAGCATCACATTACTGCTTATATGCAAAATCAGATATCTTGCATTTTGTCTAGAACATACTGGAGAGCAGAGGATTAGCAGCAAGTAGGGTCCTTGTTTTTAAACAAAACCTTTTGCTGTAATGAGGTGCTCAATGCTGTGTAGGATTGTAGAGTTGCAAAGATCTTGGTACAGTCTCCTGTATTTGACACAGCGATTTCCCGCTGGCTGCCTGTCAGTGTGTGCACACAGCTTTCTTCACGTGGTTCCGAGTGGTTAGTGACAAACAACTGCAAAGTCATCCCTTCAGTCCCCATTAAAGAAGATTTACAGTGAAAGAATTCTCAGCCTCATAATGAGACTGTTGTAGGCTGGTGCTTGAGAAGTAAAAGGCTGAAGTACAGTCCATTTACCCAAACCAAGCATTTATTGTAAATAAGTTAAGTGCCAACAACTTATATTCTGTCCTATTTAATTGTATTCATAATTTATGGTGTAACTTGAAAGTGAGCCTTAATGGACATGCCTAATGCTTGCTGGAATGAGGGAGCACTGTCTCTCCCACCTTATCATGGAATTGCACCGGCATGGGCTGAACCTGGGATCTGCTTCAAGCCAAATCCTTCTTGAGCGTGAATAGTCGTGTGTGAGGCCCTGTGGAAACGGTGTGATTGTGCTTATTTAGCTTGTCATTGTATCTCCTGCATCTGCAGCCCTCAGCTGGACTCTGCAGGATTTTCTGGAAAGGATCTCACATCACCACCAGCTACAGCTACACTGTGATATAAACAAAAATGGTGTTCACCTCAGAAAAAAAAAAACCTTTTTTTTCCAAATTCTGTTTGATGTCTTTCCTCTTGAAAAAGCCCCAGCCAACTGGACAAAATACCCCACATTTTGGAGTGCAGTTTATTTTTCTAATTATGAATGTATCTTTTATTGTTACATGTGATCCTAAAGGTCTTTTCTGACCAAAGCAATTCTTTGATTCTATGTTTGTTCAGCTAGTCGAGTCTTTAATGGAAAGCTCCTGATTATTAGCATGTGAACTAGGTTTTAATTTCTGATCACTTCATTATTTACAGTTTTGAAGAAGTGGCACGCTGAGGCTTTAAAGTTCCCCTTTTCCTTTTCTTCCCTTTTTTGTTTTTTTTTTTTACTTAGCGGTGGGCTTAAGTTTTTCAGAAAGGAAATTATGGATTTGTGTTACACTTTAGGATGCAGGATGGCATCTTTGCTGCAGAAATTCAGGTATTTCTGCGTAACTGAAAGCTGTCAAACTTAATTGGCTTCTACCTTTTCAATTAGGGCTGCAGGATGTGAAAAAGAGAACTGGGAAACCTCTCCTGTGCCGATTTCTGCCTTTTAAAGCATTTTTCTCAGTTTAGGTTCATTTTTCAAATTTATTTAGAAGAAAGGGAAAGACAGTTAAATACCAAATCGGTATGTGTAAGGTCAGCTCTACTGCAGTGCAGAGAGAAATAAATAAATGGACTGCTTTCCTTTCACTGCCTTTGCTGGATAAAGGTCTCTCTCTAAAGAAAAAACAGAAGCAGATTAGGTTTAGGAAATGTTTGTAGTTTGATTGCTTCCTGTGGTTATTGCCAGTTGTGGAAGCAATGCTTTATTGTTAAATATATGTAATCTTTTTCTAGATGATATCCTTAAGACAATCCATGATTTGCTAATTGGGCTTCTTAGTTTCTGTTGTAGGGTAAGGGTCTCATCTTAGAAGTCCAACCAAAGTTTCTTGTAATTCAGTGTTTTTTAGGTGTGCATGGAAATTAACATTTGTGGATTCTGAATGCTCTTGCTGTTGCCTAGATGGCTTTTTATATTTCTTTTTTCTTTTTTTTTCTCTGTATTGGAAAGGCCAGCTTGCAGAGTGGCCCACATTACAGTCTCTGCTAGAGAAAATGTTTTCTACATAAAGTAATGAAGAATTTTCAGTAGTTTATGAATTTCCAAGTAGATGTCCTGGTTTCTGAACTCCAAACCATAGAAATTTGCTTTGTCTTTGAGGGAGATCACTCTGCATATGTGTCTGTGTTCTGTTTAAAACAAAACAAAAAAATAGCCAACAAACAAAACCTAAAAAGCCAAAGCGTAACAGCAACAACAAAACTTTATTTTCCACTTTCTTCACTTGATAAAAATCTCTCCACTGTAGAATGATTTCCTTTGGGTTTGACACCACCATTTGATTTCAGTTTTTAATAATTTTGGTGGGTTTCACTCCCAGAAGAAAACATGCTTGTGTTGTGAAGTATTCCCACTAGAAATCTGGGAAGTCTTAAAACCTCATGTTACTCAGGGCAAGGAATTGGCTTCTTTATTAATTCCCTGCTAGACAACCCCTGTACAGTAAATCTTTCCATAACACTATGCTGTTGAAATTAATCAACCTGATGGTTGGAAACTGTTCAAATTAGATAAATTAAATAACACCTAGATGGGACTCAAAACTTGTCCTGATGGAAAGAGATTTTAATCTAAAAAGACATGAATTTTATTGGTGCTTTTTCTTTCTGGTTGATCTTCATTTTATACTTATTAGGACACACAAGCACTGCTCCCTGTTTAATGGCTGGAGGGGTGGGTGGCTGTAGGAGCTTTAAGCTTTCTGCTCTGCCTGTGATGGCTCTGTGGAAGCAAATCATGCATAGAAGTTCAGTGCCAATAATATCACATCTGTTGCTTAAAAAAGCATGCACTGGACTAAGTATTATTTACAAATGAACAAAAGAAACAGTGTATGGCTTTTTAATAACTGCTTTCTTTTCTTCCTTCTAGTTTGCCATTTGAAATCTGCAGCTTTTACTTGGAAGTCTTACAACAGAAAATGTTTTCCAGGGAGCTGTATGACTGCAGATTGATAATACTTTTAACTGTCTCTAAGTGTTTTTTGTAAAAATGAATGCTTTATGCAGCAGAATATCTTGGGTTTTCACATCTCTAATGAAATATTTATTTCTCTGTCTTTCATTTTTAAAGAATTGATTACTCCCCAGTGAAATAAAACTATAGATTAAATGGACAAGGAGGAGAAAATGTGCATTTGGTCTCTTTGATACATATTTAATTTCTTCTTAATTTCTCTGGCTCTTAGAAGAGTCTTGACAAAAAAATGCAAGTGTGTTTACAGAGTCTCTCTGTATATTGCAGCTTTTCTCAAAAAGCAGCAGCGGAGCTTAAATCTCATCTCTGATTTGCTTTAAATGTATATGTTACACAAAGGTACTGGTTACTGCTAACCATTCCCCTCTTCTGTACAACGGTGGGAAGAGTTTTTCACTGCTCTCTTTCATGGGTTAGAAGGAATTCCTGCTGTATATGGCTGTCCTTACAAAAGCCTTTCTGTAGATCTTGGTTTATGCTCCCCTGACATTTTATGCAGGTGCCATCTATACGGGGTCAGAGCTCTGCAGGAAGAAAGAAAGAGCTGTTCATGAGTCAGTTACATTAATCAAAATCAAAGAGAAAAAGCCGTCAGTATGATGTGCAATTGCTGCTAATGTTTTGTGTGCATACTAGCATTGTGTTTGTTCTTTAAGGAAACAAACTCTTTCCTTTTTAGCGCTCGGGTGACTCCTCATTCAGTGTGTGTGTGAAAAGCAGTGCCTTGTGTCGTGTACCATGAGCTGTGCAGCATCACTCCCGCAGCCTCTCTAAAGCTGGGAGAGAGAGGAGTGCGCAGGAGTTCGGTGCCAGGGGACCTCACTCAGCCTGCTCCGTGCGTGTGCTCAGGCCAGGGAGGATGGCAGCGATTCTGCCTGATTGCTCGGTACGGAGAGAGCTGAGGAGTTCCAGGATTTATGAGTAAGCCTGGCTTGTGCTGCAGTAGCACTGCTTGTGAGACTGTTATGGATGCTTGGTCTCCAGCTCTCTGAGTGCTGCTCCAAGCTTCAACTGGAATGACAGTGAGTAGTGACTAACTTGTGTTGCTCTTCTCTGAGGGCCCTGTAGCAAGCTGGAGGTGTAATGTATGCATGTAGGAGCAAGTCGTGGTGTATAACAGCATGGAAAGAGCATGTTGGCATCTGCAGATGTTTTTCCTTTTGATTCCAACATACTGAAAGTATATTATTTTCAGAAAACATTAGGAAACAGAAAAGTTTGATGTAGTGAATTCATTGGAGATACGACAGTTCAATGTGAAATAGAGGGTAAAGCAGTTAAAACTTCCTTGGAGTGAGATTGACTTGGAAATAAGTTTGATTACTGATGCTTTTTATTTTATTTTTAAAATCAGTATTAAGATTCCAGATGCTATAGTGAGAGGCGTGAGAATGGGTCAGTAATGACAGATGTGGTAACGTGCCCTTTGCTCTCTGTTTTTAAGGTACTAATAGCAGCTTATCATCAGTTACTCTGGGTCACTGAGTTCAGAGATGTTTTTTCCAAAGCTGTTTCTTTAGCAGGGTTCCTGCAAGCATGGGCAGCAGGAAGGGGCAGGAAAGTCATCATGAGCAGGAATTGTGTGGGGTCCTTTGTGCTGTCCATAAAGTGCTGTAATGTATGGCTTCAGTTCTAGCATTTGAGATTCTATTTGTACTCAGATGAGTGCAGAGAATAGGTGCAGCTTCTGTGCTGAAAAGGAGAGACCGTTGTATGACAAGGAAAGCATCCAGCAGGAGCATAAAAGATACTGTGACACCCTCTCATCAGTTTGCTTCACCACTTTCTCTGTCTTGCCAAAATGTAATTTACACAACTGATATTACAGTCTCAGCATTTGGCCAATTATCTTAATCTTTTTCCAAGACATTATTAGCCCCATCAAAAGTGCTGTGACAGCCTGTATGTTCAGCAGGACTGGAAGTTTGTCACTTAAAGAGACTTATTTTCATTTTAACTGGTTAAATGGTGTATGGACAAATAGAATTCAAACTTTACCTTTGATAGGAAAAGAAATGCTGTCACTGATTTCAGAGGAACACGACCACCCATGTACTGTCTCTTCAGGAAAGCACCTAGAGATTATTTTTCACTGAGATTTTTTTAGCACTGTGTGTTAGAGTTTGGCTGCTTGAACTTGCAAAATGCATCAGTTTAACCCAGAATCAAGCAGTGAAGAGGGAGCAGTATCAATGTGATGCTGTAACTTTCTTTCATGTTACTTCAAGATGTGTTTTAAAACAAAGAACTAAAACACATCATGTGGATATTGTAGCGTGTAGCTCCTGCAGTTAGAATGGCAAATTAAGAGCCACTCTGTGCTAGATAAGTCACTAAGTTAGAATTGTGTATCTAAAATATATTTTAAAGTAGATCTAGTCTCTGGAAATTCAAGACAAGGAGTATTTAAGTTCCTTAGCAGTTGCTGATATGACTGTATTTATTTCAGGGCAGGGTGACTCCTTTGAAGGAATATATAGCTATTGGTTTGTAGATACTAGGTTTTGAAGCTACTGACACTAGAAGATCTCAAAAATACTTAATAGACTTTGTGAAGGGGAACTGAAATGTGACTTTCTCTGCTTTTTCCCTTAAAGAAGTATCTGATCCAGGAATACAGTGATTTGTGTCTGAAATTCATAAGTATACTCAGATTTTTTTTGTAGTTACTGTCTACTGGAAATGTTTATATTTCATTCTGAAGAGCAAGACTCAGAGGTGAAATTTCTGATGACATTATGAGCCTTAGATGGCACATTTGGAAAACTGCTTTAGGCTGAGATTGTTCTCTGCACCAATATTTTCTAGTTTACATGGGGACTAACAAGTTTTATGTAGCCAGTTAAAAAAAGTCTGTGACTGGAGGTAGCCTGGTCTGTGGCAGGTGGTGAAAATGGCCATGCAGTTCTGTAGGTTTTCCCTCTGTTCCCTCTTCCTTCTGGGAATGCACTGTAGGGCTGTTCCCTGCAAATTGGCATGTTCCTCCACTGCCTGTAGTATTGAATCCGTTAAAGTTCATGCCTCAGAATTTATCTAATGCCATAGATAACTTGATCCTGTAACCACAAAAGTAGATTTACAATAAAACACAACAAAATTGAATCCGGACCTCCCCATGGGTTTTCCACTTCTGTGGTTCCTCCTCATCCTTGATCCTTTTTCCAAAAGAGTTGTTCTCACACTCTTCATGATGGAGCAGAAAGACAGACATGGGTCTCTCTGGGTCTGAGTGACCATCAGCTGCCAACACAAGATTATAATTTTCAATAAAATCAATGCAAGAGATTTTCCTTGTTCAGTGAGAAGACTGGCCATGATCTGAAAATGCACAAATATCCCTGGTCCCCCAAAGGGGACCAGCCCCTGCAGATTTCTCCGTAAGTTCACTGTGTAGAGAGAAGCAGAAATGACATTTGTGTGTGAGGTTTTCATATGGCTGAATGTGGAGAAATGACCTGAAAGAAACAGAGACATTCTTGAAACTGTAGAAAACTTTTGCAATGTTGAAAAAGTCTAATTAGGAAATCCTGTTCATCTTCATGCTGACTATGATTCCATTCCTGAACTGTATTCTGTAGAGTTTTTAGTGTGGTTTTTAAATGAGTCAAGTGATGAGACTTCAGTATTTCCCTTGGAAAGAAAACAAAAGTTATCCCACAAGGAAGCAAGGCAGATTTCCACTTATGAGTCTTCTAGGACGTGTGTTAATTTACAAGTTTAATCAGAGATGTATGACACAGTTCTTGTTCCTCCTACTGATGCTTTGCTGTTTGTTTTTTTTTTGTGCTTTTTCCCATGTAGGTTTGATGATTCCAGTCTTTTGTGTGGTGGAGCAGTCGGACACCTCTCTTGAATACGATAATCGAGAAGAGCATGCTGAGTTCGTTCTGGTTCGCAAAGATGTGCTCTTTAGCCAGCTGGTGGAGACAGCGCTCCTGGCTCTGGGGTATTCCCACAGTTCTGCAGCTCAGGCACAAGGTATTCAATGAAGTTTTTTTCCCACTTCTCTGCACTGCAGAAGACAGCACCTGAGGTTGTTTGATGTAAGGAAAAAGAAAGAAAATTGGTGGCAAATCTTGGAAGTGTTTATATCAGTTGTGTTAATTGCTTAATCCTCAGCTAGGTGTACAACAAGCCCTACATTTTTAGCCTGCCTAGAAAGCATTAGCTAGTTCTTGCTGAAGTGTGAAATCTGGTGATAATGATCAGTCAGGATATTCATGACACACTTGTTCTGTAGAGGCAAGTTGCTGCTTCGAGGAAATCAGCACAGAAGATAGAACCTTTAGGTGTACAGCTAGATAGTATCCGGTATTCCTCTTCGTATCAGGGCAGTTTTGAGCAGCATATTGTAGTCTTTCATCTTTTAAATTATGCATTGTAGTTAATGGTTACATATATATACATGCTTTCTTTATGGCAAATAGTTGTAGGGCTAAATGTGCAGGCTGATTTCTGTTTTCACTTACCTATGATATTGCTGCAAAGCCCTTTGTAAAGCTCTACAGTCCCTTTCACTCAGAGATGATTCTGTTAGCAGCAAAATCTTAAAATAAACAAAGCTTTCCTCTCTACCCAAAATACCAACTGAAAAAAATCCAAACCTAAAATCGTAATCTTGAGGGAGATGGGCAGGAGGTGGTGGGTTGGGAAAAATCTTTCCAGAATGAACTTTGAATTTCAATTTTTATACTAAATAGGTTATTTCAGTGCTTATTCTAGTGGATGAGAACCCTGTAAGTTTGTTTTATCTCCATATCCCCATTAAAACCTGTGCACATTTAGTAGTTTAATAGCAATTTTGCCTGGGGATTTGGATTTTATCTGCTGATTTTAGTTGTTTTGTAGAGCTAGGTATTTAAACATGGGAACAGAAGGAGCAATGGTGGTATTGAATCCAGGAGTTCCAGGCAGTGGTTAATCGCATGGGCTCCTTGTGCAAACTTCTTTCCAAGCAGGGTGATAATGATTCATTTCCTCTGTCAGACTCTGCTCTGTGAGAGAGGTACAGGTTCTTTATACAGGCAGAGCTTACGTACATGTGTTTATTTACACAATATGGTAGTAAAAGCCCTGCAAGAAGGTAGTCGTTTTGGTTTTTAGTATGAAATGCTTTGTGTCATCTAAGGGACTCTTTTTTCCTGAATGCAAAAGGTCAGCATATCCCACTGTTTCCATCCTGGTGAGCCAGCTTTCTGTTTGACAGCACTATCCATCTCAGTTAACACAGTTGCTCAACATGTTGCGAGCTAACATGTGGAACATGCTGCATTAGGTGGCCAAGATTGGATTCTTGGCACTTCCAAAAGGGAATGGGCTTTGCAGGAAACCTGCTCCAAGGAGGCATGTCATCCAGTGCAGTGATCCACACTGGCTGAGCAGCTCACTGGGGGAGCCTTGCTTTGTGGCATCGCTCTGTTGTGAGAATAGAGAGGAGGAGACAAATTGACTCACGAAGGAAATTAGTCACTGTGCAGGGAGGAAACGGCCACTGCATTTTTGAGCTTTGACAATGAACAGGTTCAGATACTGATCTGTGGCTTGATGTGTTGCTTGAATAACTCCACTAGAAAATAAAAGTTGCATCTCTAATTATTGCAATTAGTCAAAAAGAACAGACTAAGGTATTTTCATCTTTAAGGCAGCAATTACATTCCTCTAGGCAACATCACATACTATAATATTTAGAATGACAGAAAATACTTCAAAGATCCATCAGCTAACAAATCTCTTGGTCATGTTATTTACCTTCACACTCAAGGGCCAGTCCACCAAAGTCTTTCAGACATCTTGAACAAATACTGCAGGCCATGCTGATTTCAAGATATGAAGCTGAAGTATGCAGCATGTTCTGTAGTATCTTGCCTCTGTGCTAGCTGTCTGTAAGCTGAGGGGTGAGTGAGGTACAGGCAGAGATAGCCAATAGATTTCTGAGATTGTTTTGTTTAATGTGGAAATTTATAGAATACAGGGCTCTAATTCTTTAACTAGGGTTGACAGAAGCATGCTGCTAAATTGCTCTTATAAGGATTTATTTGGGAACACAAGTTTCTGATATCAAAAAAGATGGGAAAAATTAAGCTATTTACTTTATTCATCATAGTTGTAGGACAAGTCTGCCTCTGTTGTAGTGCTTAGCATTGATTGCCATTAGTAGTATATATTAATAAACGGTCACTTAGTTCTTTTTTATGATAAGGGAATTAGAGTACCTGCATGAGAAATTGAAGATCCTCAGTTGCCTTTTTCAAAATCTTTGAGCATCATGCTGTGCAAAACAGTGACATGAGTAGGTGTCCCCATATCCTTCAGGGACCAAGTAAACGAGTTTGTCAAAGCTTTGGTATTGTAAAAGCTGTCTAAACTGTAACTTAGCATGTAATAATTGTCACCTTTTGAGCTGGGAAAGTGTTTCATTTTGGGCCCCTCTTTTTTTGGATGACTCTGAGAGGAATATCAATTTCACTTCATCCTGTGAGAAGCATCTTGCCTTTGCCTTTGTTCTTTTTAGAGCAGGGTCTTTGTGGCAGATAGAAGAGCTAGTTGGGGGAGGGGGAAAGAAGAGCCGTGGCAGCAGAGAGAATTGCTGTAGGATTTCACACCACCTTTGCTGCGGTTCCACTCACAGGCTTGAGTTGGTGTGTGCCTTGTATGCAGGGCCCTGCCTAGCACTTCCCAGCTGTACAGCAGCGCAGCAGAGCCTGCCTGGCAGCAAGGACATGTGGCTCAGAGTGGTAGGTGGTGTGTGCCCCCTGAGGGGCTGTGTGCCCAAAGGGGCCCTGCTGTAGGGCTGCAGCCTGGAGCTGCAGAGCTCCCCAGGGAGCTGATGCTGTGTCTGAACATTAGAGCTGTAACACACTGACACAGTGATCACCTGGCCTGAGCCTCATCTACTGGCTTGTGGTTACTTGGCTTATTATGGATCATTTTTATTCCTGGATACTACATAAATTGGTAATTCTTAGCATAAACAATCTAGAGACAAAAATGTATCAGGAGGTATCATGTGAAGGTGGCCCCATGCCTCCCTGGAAGAAGCTCTTTATTCCCACACAGTTTGTGCAGGACATATTTATTCCACAAACAGCTGGTTGTGATTTTTGTTGGTGGTAGAGGGAGCAGAGACTTTTCCAGCGAGTGCTGCCCTCATGAAACTTCCCTTTTCTGACAGGAGCTGTGAAATGTCTTCTGGAACAGCATGGGAATTCGTTAACAGCTTGGCACTGGGGTGTGAAAGTTGGTGGTGTAAATGGCAACTAAGGTTTAATAAACATTTATGTATTTTTCTTTCATCACTTGAGTCTACACCTGACAGTATGGAACCTGCTACATGTGCCTTTTAGAGAGGAAAAGAGTCATGCTTTAAAGGGACACCTGTTCTGTATATAGTTTGATAAAATTTACATGCCCTGATGAATATTTTTTTGTGGGTAAGGTATTCTAACAGGGCTATGCAAGAGAAGGGAACTGGTAGGAGGTACATGGAATACACAGTGCTGAGTGCTGGGACCAAAGCAGAATGAAAGTAGCTGCAATCTGGTGTACGCTGCCTGCAGTCCTGTGGCTTTGGGACCTGCTGTGAAAACTGATTCCCTCCTCAGTGTGGGGTGGAAGAAGAACAGTGTTAGTTTGATGCTTTTAGTATCTACTTTCTTAGAATCCATGTGAAAAAGAAAATAGTGTGATTTCCTGTGGATATATGTTTTTTCTTTTGACCAGTTCCTTGTTAGCTGTTGTGATTGTGTACATAGAACTGATGTTCATTGTCTGCAGAAGTTAGCAGGGCTGATTGGGTCATTGAAATGGAGTTTTCCTTCTCAGGTACTTGAACTCCGTGTGTTGGCAGGGCAGTGGGGAGTGCCTGCCCTGGCTGCTCTCCGGGGGCAGCTTTAGCCGGGCACTCACAAGATGGTTGCTTGGGTTAGTTGCTTCCTATGACAAGGAAGGAGGTGCACAGAAGAGTGAAATGGTGCTCAGATGTCAAGATAAACAGAAGGAGGAATGAGAAAACAGCTGAGGGAAGCAAACACACAGCGAGAGATCCTTCCCATCCCTGTCACTGTAAAGATTGTCAAGCTCTGGTTCCTGAGCAATGCATTACCTTGAGCAGAGCTATTGCAAGAGGCAGCGCCTTGCATTTATGCCTCAGAGGTCTCTCTTCTTGTGCTCAGTTTCTTCTAATGCTGTCTACAGACTGGAGAGGGGGGAAGTCTTGTGCTTGCAAAGAGCTGTGTGTGGCTGGTTGGAGTGGAAGGCTTGAGGGAGGGGCTGGCAGCGGTCAGTGGGGAAGGTGTAGTACAAGAAAAAGAAAGGAAAAAGGCTTTAAATATCTTGCCTTGCCATGTGGAATTGCAGTAGCTGGACACGGAGGTGAGTGATGCTCTGTGGGGATTGTGGTTTAGTGAGCAGAGATCAGACAGCTCAGCCCTGTCAGCCTTGCATCACTGGAGTGGGAAAGAGGAGAATTCTGTTGGACCGATCAGTGCCTGGCCAGAGTCGCTGTCACCAGAGGTACCTCAGCACCTACTCCAGTCCTGCTCCAGCTGCCTCTCCTGTGAGGCTCTGATGTTGCTTGCAGCCACAGGACAGCTTGGCTTCGGTGCTTCTGCAGGGAACTGTGCTCTGGATCACTGATGGAGCTGTCTGCAGTGAGCTGCAGCAAGAGAGAAAGGTGCCTCTCCTGACTGTGTAGGAAGGACACCGAGGCACAGACACGTTAAGAGCTCTCTGGACTGATAGTGCGTGGCTGCGGTGGGGAATAACCCAGACTGCAAGTGTGTTCATTTTCTTCAAGGGTTTAAATGCATGAGCTCAGCCCTGCTCTCTGCTGTTAATTGGAGGCCCCTCACACTTGTGGCCTGCATTGTAGTGTTCCTTCAAAGCACAGAGCAGGTCTGTGTGATACGATGCTGTTCAGCCAATCAGTCCAAGCCCCCGGCTGCTGTGTGTAAGAACGTGGCAGCCAGAGTGCTGTGCTCCTTCACTCAGACTAGCCTTTGTGAGAGCAGCAGGACCATCTTGCCCCTTATGGGATTATAACCGTGTGTACAAATATTTGAAGGGTGTAAATACCGATGAGAGAATGGATTTGCCTAAGCTGGTACAAGAGGGTAGGGCTCTGAGGCAATTGGAAGGATCTGAGCAGATGATTAGTAGGGAAAGATCCTGTGAAACACTCTCATCTGTGCTGTCTCCAGAACCATAATAGTTTCCAACTGAATGTCAGGTAAAGGGAGAACATACCAGCTGGGGGCTGTATTGAACACACACACACTAGCTGGTTTTAGATTTCTGTATCAAGAAAGGTACAGTAAAAGTGTGGCAAAACCCTGCTGGACTGTGCTTGATGTATACAACCAGGTTTGCTGTAGCTGGGAAGACCAGACATGCTATTTTCTACCCAAGGGCAAGGTAGCAGTATGGGAAAAAATGAGAGGAAACCTGAGTTCAGGTTTGTCATGTGAATAATGTGCAATAAATTAGAAGGCTGCTATAATCTGGGATCTTCTGACCCCTCAGGGCACTGTCACTTGTATCTGAGTCGTGGTTCCCTATTCATGTGGTCAAAGGCTCTCTAGTAAGAAGAGTTTAATAAGCAGGAGAGACTTTACTGGCATAATGGCTTAAATAACAAGACGATACAGTGATCAACCAGCTAAATATTGGGTCACTTCCTGGCTGTCACTCCTTACTGCTTCTTTTTACTTTTTCATTTTAACAGAGACAGCGTTTTGGTCTCACCTAACAGAGTTGTCAGTCCATGGAAAGCTGCTGTATTTCTTTGAGTACAAACTCTATTGACACGGAGTATTCTCACCCTGCTAAATCAATTCGATTTAAAACAAAACACCCCAAAACAAATGAAAAAAACCCACCCAGCCCTCTTCACACCTCTTTTCATCAGTTCGGTCTTATGCCATCTCTAATTAACAGCTCCTTAACTTTAGTAATCTCCTTTGTCCCCCTTGCCTCTAGTGGGGATACTCATAATGGGTAAATTCTTCTTCTCTCCAGTTTTGCTGGTGGCATTATAAAAGGCCCAAATCAAATCATTTGTGTGTGTGAGGGGTGCAGCTCATACCGACATCTTGCCGTAAACTCTGTCGCGCAATTCCATGACAACTTGTCTGAAATTGCTAAGCAGACTGGATTTCTTGCAGTGATACTCAGCCATCGAGATCAAAGTTTTCCTTGTAAAAGCTGCTCCTTGAGCTGTTCATTGCTTGAGTTGTACTCTTTGTCTTTCTGCCTGATGTTTGAGGAAAAAGGGCTAAGAACTTCTCAAATATTTATTTCCCTCCCTATATACATCATTTACCAGCAAATCACTGTTTTGTCTACCCTACAAAACTTCATGACAACTGTAAGTGAAATTCAATTAGCTGGAACCATGAGAGAAAGTGAATTTTGAAAACCGCTTCGTTCTTTGTGGGTTTTGATAGGCATTTCTGTGCATAATGGACACAGGGGTTGAAAGACACTGTTCTTAAAGGTTCAGCATCTCATGCCATTTCAATTAAAGCCCTAGAATTCTCTTTAAGAGTTGCTCAGAACTCTTCAAAAATCTTATGTGAAAAATTAAAGAAGCAACAAAGATTGAGGCTCCTTATATTTGTAGAGTTTGCTAAAATTAGTGTTGCATTTTTTTATGGAAAATGTGACATATAAAGGAATGTTAGAATGTCATATTTATAGATATAAAAATGGAATATATTTTAAGTTTTACTTTGGTTTATATATATAAACACATGTATTTATAGTTCAGTATATACACACATTTTATACATATACATGCATGCAAATATATATTTATATAAAAGTATATATGTGGAAGCAAAAGCTCAGAATTAAATTAATGAAATAATCTCTCAGATTACTTGTCATCCTTATTCTCCATTTGTGCTGTTATTTTAAATAACCTCATTATCCCAACAGCATAAACTCCAGTGAATACTTGATTTTTTTTATAAGCTCTCTTTGAAAGTTCTTAACTTCTGACTAGTGGTCAGGAAGTGCCTGTCTTTCCTTTTCTTCCCTGCCACACCCCCTGAACTGGTGTACAAAAGTTAGCATGTGGTATTGGCGTTCTGATCCCCATATATTATTTATGGGATTCTTGTGATGGAATAAAACCTTCTACAAATAATAATCTATTTTTCTGGATGGCAAACATCTGGGTAGTATAAGTAAATGGGTAATTTATTAGTGTTTGAACAGCTTAGAAGAGGGTAAGTAAAGGCAGTCCTGAACAGCTCAGCACTTCTGACGCTGCTTTCCGTCTCATTTGCGGTCTGTGACTGAGCACAGCAGGCTCGTAAGCAGGAGAGGGGGCAGGGGAAAAGGAGGGAGCAGGGTGGACACAATGGGCTTTGGCTGCTCCAGTGAGACACCCTTTCATCCTTCTCTCTGTGAGACCCCACATACCTGCAAAGGGACTCTGGTGTTGAGTGCTTTGGAGCACATCATGTTTTGGTGACAGCTCCGCGGGCTCCAGTGAACCTGTTGCAGTTGTGTGTGCATTGTTTGTTTGTTCCATGGTCATAATGGATAAAACTCGGACTGTGCTATGGGAAGAAATCATTAAACCTTTTGTTCTTGTCACCTTCTTTGTTCCTGAGCAATATTGCTCACGCTGTAACAGTGAATCAGTGCTTTAGTTTGATGAGGCCACTTTCTTTAATGCTTTCCATTCACTTTATGTGGCATGCTGTGTGCAAAAAAAAAACAGTTCAGGACAGAGGTTTCTTGAAGCTTTGTACTCTTCAGGGAAAGATTTTCCTGTATTCTGCCAGCATTACAAACCAGTGAAGAAATGCTGGGGATATTAAGCCACCGGCTTTTTTGTGTCACAGCAACCGTTAAAGTAGTTTGGGGTAAAGTAAAAATCAAGTTCACTCTGAAAGGCCTACTCGATTGAAAACTTGGACCAGTATATAATAAATTCAGATTTTTCCTGTCTCCTTTTTCAACCTCTCAGTTAAACCCACAAGTCCAAGAAACACTGGCATTTTTAAGTAAAACTGAGAAATGGTCTTTATTAGTTTTAATGAAAAATAAAATTTTGTTGTCTCTTTTTTTTTTCATGAACCTGATAATGAAGCAGTGCTCTATTTAAAAATGGAAATAAGTTAGGTTAGGCTAGGTCTTCCCCGGTCCAGAGAAGGAAAATGAGGTGCAGTTAACAGCCTGTTAGCTAACAAGCTAAGTATTTAAACATTCAGTAGGATGAGCAGAGCAAAGCTTGGTGCTGGTTAACATAGTAGGGTAGCTTTTTATTTCCTGCCTTTTTTTTTTTCTCTTTTCTTTTTTAGCTTTTTAAAAATATTCTTACCTGCTGATTTTTCCCATTCCTTCCTCTAGATAAGGGAAGCAGCATTTTAACCCAGTGGTGTGAAGGGCTTGTTTTTTTGTTCCAGCTGCAGATTGCCTTGCCCCATCTGCCTTCCCCACAGGCGCACAAAGCTGAGCCTACCCCCAGCTGCTTCTTTCTTTAACCTGACAGAGGTAGGGCACATCCCCCAGATCGGCTTCTGCTTATTTAGAAGTAAATCCCAGCTTTCAGAATCGCTGCTTTGCCTTGGGTGTGGGTTCCCTGTGCAGCATTTATAATGACTATGCTGCTGGGGAGAAAGCAGAACTCTTTCTGCCAGCTGGTCTGTCTGAAGTCCGTTTATCCTCAGTGCTCCGGTCTGGATCTTGCTACACGTGTTTGGGGAGATTGGTTTGAGCCTGTGGAGAGCAAAGGTGCTTGGCTCCAGGGCCTCTGGCAAGCTTGTGGTGTAAAGCAATACTCCTTGGTCCCCTTTAACCATGATGACAAACTAAGCATGAAAACCATTTTGTTTTTAAACTGAAAACTTAACAAAGAAGGCGTAGAAAATCTGAGGGGGCTAAACAGGAAGTGTTTGCTGGTTTAAAAAAGCAAAAGAGAGGCCAACACACTTGACCCCCTATTCAGTGTCCTATTGTCCCGTTAGGAGAGATCCTCCAGGCAGTGACAGCAGAGGGTCAGTTCAGACCCAGGTTTCTCACTGCTGCCTGTGAGTGTTGTAGAAAGGACCTGTCCTTAATCCTCCTGCTCCTTACTGGAATATAAATGAAGCTGTCAATCAGCAACTGTTTGGGTCCTTTCATACTGGTTGAATTTTACAAGGGCAGTCTGCCCTCCTGCATTGTTTGTCATTGGGGGTCTGCAGTGGATTAAATGGCTACATTTAATGGAATGGAATGGGAAAGGATGAGCAAAAGACAGTGCTATTAGTGACCTCCTTTACCTACTCACTGCTCACTGGAAACCCACTCGGAGAGTACCGATGAAGGTTTCAATTCAAGCTATGTCTGAGAGAAGTGGGTGTGTGTACCCTCCTCCCATCCACTGAGCTACCTGATTATTCAGGGTGCATGTCTCTTCATTGCTTTACTGGTGGAGGGCTTGCTCATACTTTATCTTTTGGCCAGTAAATACCTTTGATTTATCCAGACAATTTAAAATAATATATGTTTATACAGGTGTGATTAAAAAAAGGCATTGCATGAGGTTTGATGAGATGAGGTTGGGGCATTTTTCACTGTGTATTTATGGGCAATTTTACTTTCAACCTTATTCCAAATGAAAAATAATTCTTCTAGAATGAAGCAACTGTCAATAAAGCTAGAACAGTCCTGGGATCTGGGGTCTGTATTTTATTCTGTTTTTGCTTCCCATACTGGTTTGTGTATGTAGCACCTTTGTCTTCACCTGGCTGTTTCCAAGTTACTAACAAATGGTTAAATTCAAACAAGTAATCTAGGAGGAGGATGCATGTGCCAGTCAGGATTCGCAGCTAAATTGCTTTCATACTTTGTTTATATTTGCTGCTTAGCCACATTTTGGCCTTTTTCCTTTTTCCTAACAAAAATCATTATGTGGGGTAGCTAGTAGATAATTCCTACTTTCACGGGGACAGCACCATGCTAAAAATGTCCCTTGGCATAGGAATCATTAACTGATGGCAATTTGTCTGCCTTCCTGAGTAGGTTTTCCTTCAGCGCCAGCTATAGAATCTATGAAACAGTCTGTGGGGGAAAAAAATGTTTATCTTGTGTTGAAACTGAGGATGGACCAAATGCTTGAGGAAAAACTATCAAATAATGAGCTATAGATAATACTGTGTCTTTTCAAGGTCTTGGAAGGAGATGTTTAGGCAGGATTATGTGGCAGCATGAGAGAATTGGTGTTTCAAACATCACTGTTTATGTATCCATGTATATAGATAACATCCATTACGTATTTTTAAATGTTGATGGTGGGTCTAAAAGCTACATGCATTACAAACATAAAAGTTTCCTTTTCTGTGGCTTAACCGTGGAGAACAAGTCTTACTTTTCTCAATCTGAAAGCTGTATTTTTTTGAATAATAAAATTAAGAGTGGTATTTTGTTATTAATATTAATAGATGTATATTAATATTTTATTGTGGTGCTTTCAAATAAAGGGCTACACGTACTAGGGTTTTTTGGGGGGGTGGGGATTGTTTACTTTTTTGATATTAAAAGCATAGCAACACCATATATTTGTATTTTCTGATCACTAAAAATCCTCCCTACCACAAATGTGTATGTGAAATTGAGAACCTAATTAAAAGATTAACAGCATGTACAGTAATTTACCCAAAAGGCATGTGTTAATTTGTTAAAACACTAAAGATCTTTATGCTGTCTTTTTTGATGCTATCAAAATATTTTCCGTGGAACTAGTTGAACCTGGTCTCTTCATTATAAATTCTTCTGCAGAGTAAGACAACTTAATTTCATATCTAATTGCATAAGGAATTATAAATTATCTTTTCACAGAGACCTATGACACTAAAACACAGAATGAACAAATACAATGGGTTTGTTCTAGTACAAATGAAGATATATGGCAGTATTTTTATTACAGACACCATTTGTTTGGGCTGAGTGTCTGAATATTTTACAATGAGATGCAAAGTGCTATTTGTCTAGCAATGCATCTTAAGGTGTTCTGCAACTAATTGCCATGAAACAAAGAAACCCAAATCAACAAAACCCAGGCCCACCCATAAAATAAAACCCTATGCAGAATGAGATAAATCTGTTCCAAGAGACCTACATTTAATGTGCATTCAGGGAAGCAGTGGGATCTGCTTCTTGGGTCAAACATACAACTTTTCTTTGGTTCACAGAGGAGAAAGACCTGTTGGTTCTAAAAGTGTGCCTTAGCTTAGTAGAAAGGTGACTTGCTGCATGTAAAGTGGTTTCCAGCTAGGTAAGAGATGCTACGGTGCAGACTGAAGCACATAGGTGGAGGATTTCATGTCTGATTTCTCTTGGGGGTGATGTATAGAGCAGTTTACTGGAAGTGGAGCATTTTCCTGATGTAAAGGGTAAAGTAAGTCCTGCTCTGGCTCCATTAGTGTCACAACCTGAGGGGATGCCATTCTGCTGCACAATTAGGATGTCCCTCCGTCTTGGGGACTTAGAGTGGAACCGTGACCAACTCTGCCTTCCTGCCTTGAAAACACAGCCAGTAGGTTGTCCTTTGGAAACAGCAGGGTGTTGAACAGTAGTACCAAGTGGCAAAGTAATCTGAGAATTGGATATTAACCTTATGGCAGAATTCAGTAGAAACTGGCAATTATCAAAGATTTCTCTTTTGTAATTTCTTAAAGAATTGTATTCTGGCATTGAAAGTTTAAAATATTTCATAGTACATTTACCGTTTTGTACTGCACTGTGTCAGTGTTGGTGCCAAGGCTGTTTGAATGTTGCTGAACTTGTGTTTAACCAGCTTAGATTAAACCCTAATACATTATTTAGTGCAAGGAACAAATTAATATTATACTGACCTTTGAAGGGTTGAACTAATAAATTTATCACAAGGATTAGTTTGGAATTGCATAGTGGAGATGTTCCCTTATTTATTTATCCAGAAGTACTTTTATTACGAAGTTTATTAATAAAAAGCTGTTTCAGTTATGCTGATTGTTATTCCTAGATACTAAAAGATCAATGCCAAATTTTCTAAATCCCAATGTATGGATGGATTTATGAATTTTTCTAGAAGGGTGCCAGAAGGGTAGTACAGCACTTCATAAAGGTGAGTAGGAAAGAAAAGAAATAATTTTTAGATGGAGAGCTTCTGTGGTATGCCTTGAGTGGTATGAGACAAAAACATCAGCATTTATAGTGAAATGTGGATTGCCCTTTAAAAATTTTTTTTGCCTAATAATCCAAAGTCATTTCAACAACAAGGTTAAGGAACATTTTTGTGATCATAAAAACATGAGGGTTTTTTCCCCTTAGCTTTCTGCAGCTATGTATTAAAACTTCATTTTGCAAGAACTTCCATGCTTCACATTTTGGAGTGTGCATCAGTACAGGAAAGTAGGGAGAGAGAAAGCAAAAAAAAGGAGAGATAGAAAAGTTTTTCTTCACTGTGTGTAATAGCAATGTTGTGACTTTTTGAGGGACAGCAGTGTGATTTTTGGTAGTGCTCTAAGCGCCAGCACAATGCCACTGAGGTCCAGCAAATCCCTGTCCCACTCTTCTCCCTGCTGACCAAGGTTGGGGTGGAGTTGCAGGTACAGCTGTAGCACTGGCATGGCACTCTGATGCCCCAGGGTTGCGACATGAATTTTGTGGAGGGAGGGGCTGTTAAAGAACAAAATTGCCATCATACATCTTGAAGGCTTCTCCTGAATCCTTATCCTTTTTTATCTGGGTCTCTTGTGCACAAATTCACATTTTGCATGTAAATGGGAAGAAGAAGGAGAAATCTTAGCTGCAGATGGAAAAAAAAAAAAAACAACCCTCCAATGTCTTCATATTTAAAAAAAAATCCAAAATTAGAAGGAGATAAATTTATGTAGCCTTTGCATCATAATAATATGGCAAGACCTGACACAAAGCCATAAGGCTTTTTTCACAGATTCAGTTGTCTGGAAATCGTGCAATGCTGTTTAAATAGAATGTCTTTTAATAGATCGCAAGAAATTAAGAAAATAAATGAAAAAAGTCATGTTTTCACCAAGGATTACATGGTGGCAGTGTTAACTCCAGTGCAATTAATAGACAGTGTGTACTTTGTTTTCCTTTGAGTGCTTAGCGTTTTCTCTAGATTTTATCTGGTCACATATCCAGGAACTGGGTATGGATGCAAGCTGCTGTTAATTGAACTGTATTTAGGACTATTAAAACCGCTGTATGTGCAGTATGGCAAGATGTGTATCTAAATGTGCATTTGCAGAAATGCAGCCATAGCATGCGTATCCTGTAGTAGATAGGCAGCCCGTAGTCCACATATTTTTAGATACAAAACCTAATTGGTTTATGACAAAATAACTTCTTCTATTGGTATGGCATTTATCTTTTGCAAAACCTGCAGTTATTTCCCCAGAACAGCTGAGAGGTGCAGTTTATTGCTTAACAGGAAGAAAGATGGAGTATGTTCTAATTTTGTCATGGAGCACTGGCCTATTGAGTCAGGCCTTGTGTCGTAGCAATTTCTTTGTATAAAGGAAGGCTGGTCCTGGTTTCCCCTGTCTTATACACCTGCTGAATGTCTTTTTACATCCAGATAGTTGTATGATGTAGTATTTGGGAGGAAGAGGATGCTATCTTATGTGAGGAGTGATCAGTTCAAGTCTGGAAGCAAAAAAAAAAATCCCTTATTTGCGTTCTTGATGGATTAAGTATTTTATATATCATGTTTTATAGCAAAAGGGCTATGTTTGTACAGAAGGAGGTGCCAGAATGCTAATAGAAGTTATAGTAGCTCATCTGATGGGTGGGACAGATTTCTGTGTGCTGTTTGGAAAAAAAAAAATTAACCCCGTGTGGGAGTGTAATATCTGGCATTGTTAATTCTTGACATTTTGTTTCCCATACTTCTGGGGCTCTTGTCGAGGGGAGCTTCATCTTCTCTGTAAAAATTTAATTTGTAGAGATAAAAAAAAATTCTTAGAGGATTCCATCAGAAGCTTGTTAGCATGATCCTGTCTTTGGCATGAGAACATGGAACAGAAAAGAATCCAAGCATTTTAATTTGCTGGGAACAAAAAGGTTGGTAACTTTGGGATGCAGTGCTGCTCTCTGAAGCACATTACTTTGCGGGCGTGCAGGCACGTGACAGTGTGATCCTACATGGAGCTGGGCTGGTTTCAAACACGCCTGGGGCCTCCCGTGGCCCTTTTGTTATTTCTCAGCCTTTGGCACCGAGTGCTGGTGGGGGATGTGTGGAGATGGGGAAACGAGAGAAATGGATATTCGAATTCAGTAGCAGATTTAAATTAAGCAGAAACCTCAGTATGTTATAAACTTGTAAGGTTATATATACACTATGGCATGTGGCTGGACCATAGTTATGCTCAGCAAAACCACTGAATATTATAGGACAGTTCATACATTTTCTAATTCTTCCCAGAAAAAAGAGGATTTCAGTACTAAGTAATACCTTGTTATCGTATTCCTAACTGCTGGCAGCAAAGCAATTTGAACTTTCAAAAATAGCACATTAGATATTTCTCTAAAACTATACATACTATTTAGCATCTTACTGATGTTCTGGCAGAGAAGCACAGGGATTGACAGAAAATGGGGCTGGAAGTGACTTAAGGGAGCTAACAGAGTTTAGTGAAGGTTATGGAAAAGCATTGCTTTCCAGCAGATGTCCTGTGAAGAGAGATGGGAAAGGACCAGAGATGCCAAAGCAGGGACTGCTCACCATGAACATGACTTTTTCAGCCAAGAGGAGTCCAGGTTGACAGTGTCATTTGTGACTTTGCATCCTTAGCAGGAAGAGTTAAGAACAGGAGTGGAAAAGCTGTTAGTAGTAGAGACAATGTCCTGACCTCTTAAGATGTAAGTATGAGGTGCTTGTCTCAGATAAAAATATTCCTTGCAATGGTGGAAACTGAAATGCAGAGTTCTGCTACTATTGTAGTAAGACCAAAAATGGATCTGGAAAGGTTTGTCTTGGTGTGAAGACTAAGTAAAATAGAAAGGTTAAATGGGCATCCAGTGCTGAGATGTAGGGTGTAAGATCAGCTCACACAGTGCTGTTTGTGTTCATAGTTGTTGGTGCTGTAACTTCAATAAAGCATTCTTTAAGAGAAAATTAAGCCATGTTTTCAGTTACAGAACTGTAAATAAAGTCAAATGCTTCTGAAGTCAGTGGAGTTTTTGATTTCCACTGATGCAATTGAGGGCAGGGGTTGAAACATGATTTTTGTTTCCAGATGTATCTCAAGCTGTATTTCAACCTTGTTTTACATGAAGAAGTAAAAAACATGTTGAGAGCATTGGCAACACAGGTTCACATAATTTTATGTATATTAGTATGTGGTTACTGATCCTATACTTGATTGTTTGCAAAGAGCTTGTTTGAGGTGTTCAATCCATGTAATTTTTCAGCTGTGTCATAATAGAGAAAACCAAACTCAATACAGCTATTTTGGAGTTATTTAGCTGCAGGAGATGCAGGCTAAAGCCGTTTTAATACAGAACATTTTTCCTTATATGAAAGCCATCCTTTTGCAGGATACTTTTTGTTTAATGATGTTCAGAATAATTTGATTGTTATTTGTAATATATCATTGAAGCTTGGGTTTGGGTTCTTGCTTGCTTATGTGAATTCCTGAGGCACAGTGACTTAGACTGGGACAACAAAATAGGGATTGCCTGTAGGAATCCTCCTACCACTTCAGAGTCATGGAGAAAGACAACCTGTGTCCTCAGAGGCCAGACGTGTGGGAACTCTTAAGACTGAAAGTAGGGAGCCATGTGTGTCTTAATATATGTAAGACTTGAGTTGGTTTCAAGTACTTTCCTTAAGACTGGAGGAAGGAGAAAGCTGCAGAGAGCAGGGAGACGCATGAAGCCTGGAGTCAAGAGCCTTAAAGCAGGGCATGGTGTTGCTTTAGTTGTGTGTGTGTCTGTGTTTGATTGAAGGTGGGGATAGCAAATATCCACCATTTTGGCAAGGACTGAGAAGTTGATCTTTAACTTGACTAATATGTATGCGTGTGTAGGAAGGTTTTAAAAGAAGGGGAAAATACTTGTTAATTTGGACTATTTGTGGTTGAAACATGAACATTTGGTTGTAGTAAGGAGAAATACAGTAACTTTTTGTTTTCAGAGAACTTCTGAAAAATGTTAATTCATATTAAGATTCATGTATTTTGTGAGTTTTTCACAAAGGGTGGAAAGCAGGGTACCCTGTCTGACTGCATCCATAAATTAAGATGATGCCTTCTTTTCTGTGAAGCTTAAGGTGAAAGAGTTTCGGTTTTAAAACAGAAGGCGGTTAGTACTTCTCTGTAGACTTCTAAATAATATACAAATGCAAAAGATTTTTATTTGATTAACTTTTTTTTTAAAAATTTATTAACAAGGTGCTTATGGAGAAACATTCATCAGAAGCTTTAGAAATTGTGGGAGATTTATGATGTCATATGATGTCATTACAGCAGTGCGCTGCATTGTAAAACTTCAGAGCAACCACTGCTGTACCACCAGGGTGAATAATGGAGCATTCATTCACTCCTACCAAATCCCAACATCAAATATTCCACAGGCTCTCTTAAAACAGAAATTGTGCCTGTAGGAACATGTATTAAGAAGTAATGTTTCAGGGGGTATAATCAGAGTACCTCAAAAAGAGTGGTAGATACTTTAATTCCCAGAAGTTGCTGTGTTAAAACTGCACAAAAGAGATTTTTAGAGGTAAAGGCTCTTCATATGGAACAGGATGAAAAAAAATCTTGGCTGTCTTGTGGGGAACTGGTGAGAAGGAGCACTAGAGGCGAAATGCTGCTCTGTTACACCATCTATGTCTGCAGCAGTGCCAAAGATGAGCGCTTTCCCTGCTGTGACTGGACTGGGGAGAGTACAGCTCTGAGGGGTCTGAGCAACCAGTGACTCTACTCTAAACCACACATAAAACAAGTTTAGCAATCTTGAACTGTTGAACAATGATTCATTTTATAATATGACCACAAAATGTAGCTGTGTTGGTAATGATTGCTTCAAACAGCTTGGGAAGCTGAATGAGCAAGGAGAAGTTGGGATTACCCTTAGCCCTGCTAAGTGTCCTTGTTGGGCCGGAGGTCAAGGCTTCCCGGTCTAGCTTTTGCCCTGGGCTGCACAGGCAGAGCTCTGCTTGCAATAGACAGACAAAGGTCTCATTCTTTAATGGTAAATGTGCTTTAACAGCCACCACTGTATACCAATACTTAAAACGAAAGGAAATGTTAAGTCTGTTGCATGTTACTTGTTCAGGATGTTAACAGCTGTGTGGCAAATACATCTATAGTAGAGGAGGGAGAGGAAGATACAAGCAACTTTCATAGTCATCCTTTCATATCTGTAATTACATCCAGACTTAGCAGCAGTGTCATTTCATTTTGCAGAGGAGCGTGGCAGCCCTTGAAGTGAGATTTGTTGCTGTTCAATCCCACATGGTAGAAAAGGTCCATTGTGCTCTGACCTGCTTTAAAACAAACCATACTAAACCATGCATGCATACTCAAAGAGTCCCCCCTTTTTATAGACAACTGCCATTTGTTGCAAGGGTTGCTATGGCAAACCAGGGCAGAAAATCCTGTCTTGATGTTAAAGCGAAATACTTAGAAATTGTAAGGAGACAGATTTTGAGAATATAAATTAATTAAATGGCAGTAATTGCATTATTGCACTGTCTTGCCAGCGAAATAGCTATTCCTGTGAGAGTCTATTACTGTGTTAGGTCTTGGAGCAAAGTGTAATTTTTTGAATGTGCTCTAGGTTTTCAAAATCTGTCTTTGTGCTTTTTATTTAATTCTAACTAGTGATAAACAGCAGTTTAGCCTTGCAAAGGTGGCCATCATTCGGCGTGCTCGAGTTGTTAAATGTGGAAGAAGACTGAGTAAGCATTTACACTGACAGAAATAGCTAACTATAATCTCACCAATCTGGCCTACATAGCTGCTGGATAGCTTGCCGGGTTGGGATCATTGTCTTTGGATTTGGACAGGAAACATTACATTTCTTCGAGATAGAAGTCCTACAGCTGTCTAATGTGCCTTTTGCTCCTTGGCTGCTGGAGGTGCAAAGTGTCAGGCAAGAAGACGGCTTCTATGGTACATTGCTTCATTTGAGAGAAAAAGGGAAAAACCAAGGCTGCTTTACGTTGCTCATCTTATTCAACCCCCTGTGTCCTGAGTACATAAGAGGTCTGACCTTACTGCACTTGTGCCCTTGTTCAAATCACCAAGGAAAGGATGAAGAATACGTTTCAAAAGCATAACTGATAAACTGGATGCTGCCTAGCATCTTTTTAGTGCAATTAGAAAAGCTGCTTGGACTTTTTTTTTTGCTTTAAATGCTGAAAACAAAACAGTTTTGTCTCCTTACATCTATAACAATTCATTAAAGTATTTCCTTACATTTTTAAGTGGGACTGTGTTACTGTTCTTTGATAACATTTGGGGGAGAAATGAAGATTAAAATGCTCATTTCCCACATCTGAAATAGGAGATTCAGATTTAAAAGGGGAAAGAACAAACTGCTATATAGAAAAGAAATGAACTGTTTTTTTGTAAATGCGTTACCTTGAACTATGAAGAACTTTACTCAGGGGGATGTGGTGAGTGGAGTTTTTCCTGTAGGTGTTCTCCAAGCATCTCTGGTCTTTGCTCAGTTGATGTCAGTTGATCAATCAGCCTCTGCTTGGCTGAATGCGGGCACAGGCCGGTGGCTCTGTGTTGATTGTGCCAATATTGCTGGTCTTATGAATTGACCATCTGCTGTTTGCTTTCACGTGCACTTAAGAATCAGGCAGGAAAAGCACTGGCAGCAGCCTAAGATTAGTACCTATGTCAAAGTTCAGGAGCTCTAGAGTCTTCTCAGTTTTGCCACTGCCTATTTGTCTTCAAAAAGTCATCTTTAGCTATCCTACTAGTACAGCTCACTGCAGGTGGTTAACAGAGGTAAAGACGTGCCTCTGTCAACCTTCCAGAGTTCATTTTAGCACACTCAGAGTGTCATTTTGTATGTTCCCCTTGGGTTCCTGGGTAGGCAGTAGACTGTCCAATATATCCAAGGAATGGAATGTGACAAACCTTCTATGTTGTGGATTGAATTTTATAAGTTTGGAAGAGGGACCAGCAGCTTCCCAAATGGGAATTTAAAAAAAGAGAGATGTAAAAATGTTTCTAACTAGTTCATGTCAGCCTCTTAATCTGGAACTGGCCGTGTCTAATGCAAGATGCTTTTCATGCCATCGTGTTTGCCAGCTACCTCTTAGACTAAGGCATCTGTAGTGATTCAAGAGTTCAACTTTGTGTTAGAAAAAGAAAGGCACTTGTGCAATATCATTAAAAGCTGAGCCAATTTTTTTTTTAATATGATTTACTTGAATCCACTGCCTTTCCTAGTATTTTGTGAAGCATTTTTCTTTCTTATTTCATTTATTGTTGTTCATTTGAGAGGTTTTTCACTGCATTACCCACCTTAAAATGATCTCATGTTCAAGGCTAAAATTAAGGAGTTTTGAAAACCTGGATATTCTGATGGTCACTAGTGCAGAGATTAGTTATAGATGGTTGAGTGCTTTGAAAAGGAATTTTGTATTCACTTACCAGCTTTTCTTAATAAAAATGATAACTAAATTTTTAGAACACAAAAAACGTTAATTGAAAACTACTTTTTCGTACATGTTGCAGTCATTCCTTATGGGTAAACATATGCGTAAAACATTGTAGCTACAACCACAACATTCACGTTTATTAGTTGCTTTTTTATACTAAATCTGCATTGTAAATGAATAATACTTATCTTAAATACTGTATTTTTCCTCAATGGTTACAACCAAAATTAAACAGATTCCTTGTGTGGAATTTTATCCCCAACTACCTCCCCCCAAGGTATTTTTAAACTTTTTGCCTAAATCATGTGCATTATTTTAATTACAGCACGTAATAATTATCTGGACGGTATTGGTTATTATGTCAGTCCAAGGTGCCACTTAAGTCCTTTTCTTCTCACAATTAACAGAATAATAATTGTTTCCAAGGCAGGCAGGGATGTGAGCCCCAGTGAAATCCTAGCAGGCGTGTCATTATCGTAGCAGGGGAAAGCAAAGGAGCAGGTCCCTCCCTGGGCGAAAGCATCGGGAACAAACGGGTGACTGTATTTATTTTGGCAGGCTGGAGCTGTTGTGAGCCTGGAGTCCCAGCCAAAACCAAGCGAGCTTGGAGTTGACTTGAGCCATTTCTCAAATGTTTTTGTGAACTCTCACTTTTTTTTAAAATTCCCCATGTTGTTTTAATTATATTTCTCAGTGCTGGGAACATCACACTAGATCTTCTATGTTTTGAGATTATTTGTGGAAAGATTTCTCATCAGCTAATAGCAATTGTTTAACAAAAAATCTTCATTGGTTAGGGTAAAATCTGAGCTCAGATGTGTGATCACATAAGGGAAAATTCCATTGAGATTTGGAGTGGAATGAAGCCCCCTCCTTAATACTTTTGTCTAACATATGTCACTGTATTAAAAATAATTACTTCGGTTCCTTAGAGGGGAAGAAGGCGGCTTTTTTTTTAAATGTGGAATTCTATATTGAGGAGGCAAATAAACTCCTGAGATTGCTTTCATTGGAAAAGGGTATTTTAAATAGTACCTTTTGCTTGAATGTTGGCCAGTTTAATTTAGATTATTGCTTCTGATAATTAACCTCGTGTTGGGCTGCACTTGTCTCATTAGCAATGTGGCAAGTGATGAACTTGGATCCATGAGGGCTCAGCTCTCACCTGGGAAACTCCCCCGCCAAGGCTGTGCCACTGCTTATTAACAAAGTATTAACAATTTATTAACAAATCCACCGAAAAGCTGTCTGTGGAGGGCTGGGACTGGGGGATTAAACAAATATATCAGTCGTCTTACAAAATTCTTAGAATAGTTTTGCTAAGAGAGAAAGTTAAACAGCAGAGGAGGCATGGACATAAGTTTTACGTTGTTTCAAGATGATTTGGTTTTGAGTTTCCTTTTCAAACTTTTTGTAGTTTGAGACAGAATATCTCCTTCAAAATTTATCTGCTTTAAAAACAAGTTTTTAAATAAAAAGGGAATAGAGTAAGCAAGAGTAAGAATATGGCAAAATAATTGAAGGATAAAATTCTTAGATTCTGTTCTAATGCAATGCTTCATCTGCCAGGAAATGATCAGTTGATTTGTTTTTCATTTAAGCAAAACCAGTTACGCAACTTGTGGTTTTATGAACTGATTCTCTCTCTTTTTCTCCCTTGATTTTTATCCACCAAAGCAAAGTATCTGTTACTTCCACAATCTGCTGCTCTGTGTTACACAGGGAATATTCTGAAATAATGTCATCTTTTGATGGTGATTTGGCAAGCAAAAGGATTGAAGATAGTTTTTTGTAATAGGAATAATGACTTTACCAAGTTTGTATAGCTTGGAAGCTTCTCATATAAATATTGTCAGAGAATGACTACTAATGTCCATACCCCAAGATGAAATACAAAGAATCTTCTGGCATGTCTAGGACAAATAGCTGAAAAAAAAGTTTTCTTTTCTTTTTCTTTTTTTTTTTTTACTTCTTATGTACTTTATTTCTGAGTTATAACCACAAGCTGTGTACTTGTGTCTAAATTTACATAAATACATATCAAATGTGTAGTGTCCAGAGTTAACACAGCTACACATATCTTTATGTGCAGGAAAGGGGAAAACCCTTGAGCTAAGGTTTTTATTTTTTCCTTTTAATTTTATTTCACTTTGCATTGTATTGTATCAGCTCTCTACAAATACTTTACTACTTTTGCTGTGAAAATCAGTAAAGGAAGCAGTATTTAAACTGACTGCTCTGTTCTCTCCCTTTACTGTGACTATGCACATAATATTTGCATTCACTTAAAAGATATCTAAATACCTGTTATTTAGAAATAGTTATTCCATTGAATATCCAATAATGCATACATGAAAACTGGTCTAGAAGAGAATATATCACAAAAGATGTGTTCTGGCAATAAAATGGGTGATTTTAATGGAAAAATGCAATCTCTTTCTCTCCTTGGCTGCAGTGAGGAGGGCTGTGTGCAGCTGGCCAGTTGGCTGTGCAGCCCATATGGGCACAGTGAAGAAGGCAAATGTGAGGTGCCAATTGACTGACAGCCATGGCCTCGCCTGCCTGCCTTGTTCCTTCCTCATCTACCACAGCACCTTTGTGTTTGCTGGGCTCAGTGAGCACCCCCTTGGGCATGGCTCTTGTGGAGCTGGCATCCCTTGCTCATCCCAGCACACCACTCATGGCACCTCCAGCGCTCTCTTCCTCTGTTTATAAGTTTGAGTAAAATGCATGGGAAGAAGATGGGAATTGAAGTCGTGACTCAAGCTGAATGGAGTGTAACCAGTTGCCTTGGGGTAGGAGGAGGAAGGGATATTAGAGGTTTGCGGTCTGGAGATTTATTCCTGTAGAGCTGGGAGGTGCTGGCCGTCATTCAAAGATGGGAGCAGTGAGGCGTGGGTGGCAGGAGGAAGGTGACAGTGATGTGGCTCTGGGTGGGTGGGTGAGCAGGCACTGACCAGCAGAGCTGCTTGCCTGAGGGATTCTCAGCCAGGGCTGGAAGGATCTTATTCACTGTGACAAGTCTGAGGTCTATTTTAGCAGGAAAGAAAACCTATTCATTGATTTGCAAGCTAAAAATTGAAATTATTTGCTCTGTACACAGGAAGGGCCTAAAAGGCTGGTAACAAGGTTGAGACTATTTTCTGGCTGAGGGCAGTGGTTGGTGGAGTTGTTAGTTGTCAGTGAGACAGTTCTGCTGTCTCACTGAAGCTGAGGGAGAGTCTGCATCGTTCTTGCCCAGAAACCTGTCAAGTCTTCCTGTCTTTTGTGAGACACAGCACTGCAAATCCCCTTTCCTCTACTGGCAGAAAACTCCTCAGCCATAATAATAGCATAATTTTGCAGTTCTACCAAGATTGTTCAGAAGTTTTGGTTGTGATACTTAGTTCCATTGGCTAATACTTTCCTTCAAGATAAAAATGATTCAGAAGATGCTTCAGGTATGACATTCCTTTTGTTTATGTAGGGCATATGGGGGTACTCACCACAGTTAATGGGATATGAAGTCTTTTGTACACTACATACCTGGAGAAAAGCTGGCTTAAGTCCTTAGTGCTTGAAATTGGTGTCTCCATTTCATTTGTAAAGAGCTTGTTAGCTTAGCCTGAACACAGAGGATTTCCATTTCAAACTCTTACCTTACATCTTCTAAATTAACAGTGTTCTTTAGGCATCTCCAGATGAGGGGCCTCAGTATCCTCAGTTCATTTCTTTGAACATGTGATGAAAAACATTTCACCTGAGAAGTAGGTAAAGGGGGTAACAAAGAGGCCACCGTTTTGGGCCTCCAGCAATTAAATTATTCCTGATTGTGAAGATTGGGTTGAACTTAATTTTCAGCATGGCTTGATTGAACAGCAACTTGAATTTCATCAGAGCAACATGTTTAATCCGAAACAGTTTATCTAGACTAAGCCATTTCTCACAAAATCCTATAGATTCATCTCTAATTAATCAATTTTATTTAATATTTAATTTTATTCTCCGAGACTGCAATTTTAATGGCTTTGATCTTTCTCATGTACACCACAGTGATGACTGATCATACTGATTGGGACCCTTACTTCATGAGCTTTTCCAGTGAGTTAATCTGTGATAAACTGTAAACCAGGGTCATCACCTGGGGAAGATGAGAGCTGTCTTAGTGCTGATAGGGTCCCCTGATTGGGTTTTCATCCCTCATAAACTCAGATGTCAAATGAAGAAAGGAGGGTATTTTTTGGTAGATTAGAAGGAATTTCAAATAGTTTTAGGTCTGAATTATTATAGTATTTTAGGCATCTCAGATTTTTAGGATAATTCTTTAGTTCTGAAGCTTTTTCTTACTCAGAAAGTCTTTATTTCTTTGGTGTATATACCTGTCTTAAGACTTCCAGTATGAAACAACCAGTAATATTCCATGCCTCCAAATGAACAATAGACTTTGGGGGAGTAAAATAGACTTTCGTTAAGATGCAGATACCCACAGTGCAAACCACGTCCCACCACCTGAGTGAGTGCCAAAAACAGAGAATAGATACTGGCTGTGGGAAACGACTGTGTCAGCAGGAACCAGATTGAGGCCTTTCCTCCAGGGTGACCTTTGAAATCAATCATATTGTGGAAATGATAAACTTCCCAAAGCTGCCTTGGTGTGTTGGGCTGGTAATGCTCCCTCAGTGCTGAAGTCTGCTCTGGTTCCCTCTGCCCATAAGGAGAAGAGAGTCTATCTGGATTATTGGGGGGGTTGTTCAGCCTATTCTTTCACGAAGATGTGTGCAGTGTCTTCATCTTCCTACATAAGACTTTGTGAAGTAGTTATTTATATCTTGTTTTCTCCTTTAGTATGATATTATTAGTTGAAATCCCCAGTTAGTTACTCTGTATTTGTGGTACAGAGGAGAATGCTGGCAGCAGTATAGGTTGTGCCTTACGGTGAAATGGCATCTCTGGTAGATTCCGGGGATTTTTCAGTGTTGGTGCCACATTCTGAATAAGACATCATCCCACTGTATCTTTCTTTAATTATATTCCCCGGAACTGGGCATGGGCCTCTAGATTCCTTTTCTGCTTTTGCACGTAGAAGCTGTGCATACGTGGGCCCAAGACACCTGGGGCTCTGGGAGATGATTAGAAATGACAGTCTTTCCTCCCTTTTCTCTTGAAATACCACCATGCAGCATTTTTTATCTCTTTGATTTGGACATGAGATAGAATTTAGGAAAGAGAAAGAAGTGGTGAGAAAGTATTAGAGCTTCCACCGTCTCCCAAGGGTGTTAGCAGCACCACCAGTGCTTGAGGCTGTTGAGTCTTGGAGTGTCTGATACTGTCCATTAAACACTCCTGCTGGTTTTGGATGGGATAGAATTACTTTTCCTCATAGCAGCTCCACTATTTCTATATGCTGTGATTATGTGACAATCTTAGCTGCTACTAAAGAAGTGGGGAACTGGAAATGCTTCTAAGCATGATGTGTGTGTGTGCCACAAACCTCCAGATCCAAAATTTGAATAACTCTTTCCAGTCTTTGCCATGTGCACAGAAATTTATCATTTAAATTAAAAAAATAGTTATTTCTGTCTTTCTATTTTTCGGTCTCTTCTTCACAAAATGACTAACATGAAGTTAAAATGCTAACACAATCCAAAAAGGATCTGGTGGCTTTGTAAGAAAATAGGTTCAGTTCTAGGAAGATGTGGGCTAAGAAAGCAAATCTAGGTTCATCTCAGCATTAATGTGGGCTCATCAACAGTACAAGGGAAAACTGTTTTTTCTGAGTCTGGTAACAGTTCCTGCTTGCTCTGAGTCATCTCCTCTAGTGGTGAACTAGTCTTTTTTTTTTCCGCTTTTGTTTTCTGTTGATAGGAAATGTAGCATAGTTCAGTAACCAGCAAAGCTTTATTTAGACTTGTCAGAAATGCATAATGTTTTTGCTCTTCCTGGGAGTAAAAGAGAGAGATGGGGAACCTAAGATTAGATTATCAACTGAAATAAGTGTCTTATTTAATGTAATCAAATTTATCTGAATTTGCAATGCTGCTCAAATTAAGAACTAGGGTTATTAAAATGTATTTTGAAAAGAAATATTACAACCCTAAAGATACTCTTCTGTCTCTCTCTAGTCGATCAATTTGTAAGGAAAGCGTAAGGTTTAGTCCCTTACCTTTTACCTGTTTGTGCTATGACTGAGATCTGAGCCTAAGTATCCACAAACCATCTTAGGTCTGTTGCCTGTTCTTAAATATACACGTGCATGCAAATTTCCATGGATACTTCTGCTTCCCTAAGCATTTTAATATAAAAATGCTAAAATACAAGTATTACGTCCCTTGTTAACTGCTTCGTGGTGGAACTAGTTCTTAACTGAATGTCATTAGAGATACTGGGATCAAGTTTGTGGACATTTTTGGTCCTATATGGATCTGGATATACTCTTACAGTAAGGCAGCTACAGAGAGTGGAGGACTTCAAGGTTGAATGGCAAAAATTACAGCAACTGTATCTTCACTTATTGCATTCATGTTGAATTAGTGGAAGCAGTCATTTGAGATTATCAGTAAAGTCCTCAATTCCTCCATTTCTTCAGCAATACTTGCTTTTCTATCCTGATTGTTAGATGCTGTCCTACTAGTTTTTCAGTTGTTCATGTTGTTTTTTTCTCATGGAAACTGAACTGAATGTCTGGTGGGAGGAAAGGAAAGACAGAAGGCAAACTAAAAGTAGTAATTTAGTGAAAAAAACCATTCTGCTAATCTTTATACAGCATAAGGAAAACCCCAAGACACAAATCTTAAACTAAAGAGATTAAGCTGTTAAACTACATAGGCCAGAATATGAAACTGCATTAGTTTAGGGGTTTGTTTGTGCAGCACAGTGTGCTGTATGCCCTTATTTTTCTTTGGACTTGAGACCCATGAATTTTCAAATCTACTTGTAGTTGACTCAACACAAAGATAGTTGGCTACTGTATGTTTGCAGTCTGAGCCAGACTTTCTGTGCTCTCTATAGCTGTTGCTGTGAGTAGGCAGGATATTCAGATTCATACAAGGCCAAACAATGCCTGTAGGCTTAATTCTAAGCCTATTATCCTCTACAATGTCCTGTTAGTAATGCTCTTTTATAACCTCTAAAAGGTGTTTTATGTATTCAGCTGCAATGCCATGTTATTGTGCTGTTTCTCCTGCTCAGTAGCCTGCCTTTCCATGTGAAGCTTACAGGCAAGCATTGAAGGTGGGTGAATTGAAGGAGTTTGGGGCACTAGCATCTTTTTAGAAACAGATGCAGGGTTTTCCCCGAAGAAGGAAAATGTCTTTTACCTCTCCTCCATTTGGAAACATCGTATAAAATTCGAGAAAGGCTTCTGGAGGATTGGGACCACAGGCTGTCTGCCCACATACCCTGTTTTTGCTGCAGGTATCATGAGGCCGGTTGTGTTGGTGGCATTGGGCTGGCAGAAAGCTGACAAAGAAGGTTGGACAGTGAATGTTTGTATAAAGCTCTGATCCTTTTACTCATGTGAGGTGGCATTATGGTCACTGTGTCCAGAATTTGTGGTGAGATGATCCAGGCATTGTTTGTGGCTGTTCAGGAACATGTGCAGTAGAGAAAAGCACCACCTGTTGAGTACACTCGCATTGGTGTTTCTTAGCAGCTGGGGCAACTACACTAAAGCCCCAGTTCTCAGTCTGTAAGGCACGTTGCAGGTCCCCACTAGCTGTATCTGCTTATGTTGGCTCTCTGGGAGGCCCTAAATTAGAGACAGGTCCTGGTGCCACGCTGGGAGGGCAGAGAAGCAGCCCGGGACTTGCCAGGGACTCTGGGACTTGAGGAGAGAAAGCTGATGTTCAAAGCAAGAGGAACGGCCATGGTTTTAAGATGGCAAAGCAAACCTCTAGTCATGGGAGCAGCTAAAGAAGCTCTTTGATCTGGGAATAAGCTGGGTTGTGACTCTCTAGATTTCAAGGGTGTTCAGCAGCCACTGCTCCTTGGGAGGGGGCACAGCCTGTGCTCCTGTGCAGCTCAGCAAGCTCAGGTGTGCCAGGACTGAGATGGGAGTGATCTTACCATAAGAGCACAGATTGCCCAAAAGGCAGTAATTTCATGCAAAACTGAGGGGAGTGCCCTGCTTTGGGCATTGTGTGGGGATGACGTTGGTGACATGCAGTGGGTGCTGCAATCCTGTGAGCGTTGAGTCTACTGAATAACACCACTTGTAAAGCCCCAGTGGGAGAGTGCCTCTCAGGAGAGGGCAGCCTGGGGGAGGGTGAGGCTGAGCTCCAGGCTAGCAGGGTTATCAAAGACACCTGGATGCATTACCCTTTCTGTCATGAGTTGTTGTGATTTAAAAGACTTTGTATTTGTGCCATGGAAGTGATATTTAGAGGAGTGGTTCTCTCTCTCAAATGAGAGAAGTGGACTTCTCTCTCTTCATGCATATTCTTACTGTCCAAGGCAAGTGCACACTTACCCCAAAATGACAGAAGAGAGATGTTATGCAGGGCTGAATGTGGTTTTCTTCAGTGGAAGTGGTAGTTTTATAAGTAGTATAATAAATGTAAAAAACACTTAAGAATCACAGAATATTCTGAGTTGGAAGGGACCCACAAGGATCATTGAATCCACTCTGGAAACTTAAGTGAATGGCCCGTTGTCTTGTTTTTCTAATAGTACTTCCTTTGCTTCCTTGCCCTTCTGTTTATTTGTGGTATTCTTGTTCTATCATATAACAGTTTTAAAAATAATCCCCTGAAGTAAATAACATCTTTTTTTTTCCTGTTTCCTTACCAATTATTGACTGTTTTTTCAAACAGAATAGGGGTTGGAAAATTAAATAAAGACTTCCAAAATAACAAGCTCCAGAAAATTTTATTTAATTTGTGGGTTCATTATTCTGTTCTCTCTCTCTCTCCCCCCTCATTTTTTTCTTTTTTTTAAGAAGATCTTTATTAATTTAGTCTAGTAACTTAGTGCCTATATTAAATTAATCTAATAAAAGTCAGGGTCCTCACATAACGTTTCCCAAATGTGAAGCAGCATCTATTACACGAGGCACAATCTTTTTACTGTAAAATGTAAACCCGATATGTAGAATTACAAGCCATTAAACTGTTTAGTGTATGTTATTTAAGTCAAATACTTCAGTGCAGTCATTCTGGAGGAAAGGAAGGGGCAATACTAGCATTGAAAAAATTGAAAACGCAAAACCAAGCTTCATGTATCAAAGTGATTTTCATCTATGAAAGTACTCTGAAGTTTGTCATTAAACCTTGTAACCCTTACAGTCTTTCTATTGATAGTTACACCCATGATTCAATAAAATTTTTAATATATAATCATATAAATATCATATGTAGTCATGTAAATACATGGTCTGTATTAAAGTCTGTGTACTGATACAGATGTGCAAGCCAGAAAGTGTTTAAATGACTGGCTCATGGATGTGTTGTACAGAGTTTTGTGCTTTAAACCATCACTGGTACACAGAGTTTCTGAGAGCATCTTTAAACAACAAGAGCAGAGACTTCCAGCAGCAGCAGTTCAAGGGGCTTCGTGCTGCCAGAGCTCCCTGTGGCTGGGCTGTGCTTCCCCCTTGGGTGAAGGTCACCCTTCTGTGCAGAGCCCTCAAGCTGCACAAGTCTCATGAGTTGGGGTGGAGCATTCGTCATGTGGGGATTGTGGGTGTTCGTGTTGATTTGTGGATGTGTACATCACAGTGTAATCACAGAGTTTATTCCTGTTCTCTCACTGAATTATTTATTATGGACTGAAATGAGGAAGGAGGGAGATTCTTTTGTATTGGCATAAACACAGGATTATGTTCATTGTGTGCTTTCAATCACTAAATCACCGATATGTCAATTGGCAGAATACAGTCTACCTCACGTTGCAAAGTTCAATTAATGAATGTTTTTTGAGTGCATTGGGACCCTATGATGAAAGATGCTTTAGAAGTACAGTGGAGGATTCTGCTGATTATTTTTTTCCCATCTATTACCCCAATATGTCATTGATTGAAATTCAGTAAAATAATATAGGCACCCTTCTAACAATGGGCAAAGGCAGTGTAATATTTTCTTAGATTTTACAAAAAGCTAGAAAAGATGGCTCAATAATATAATACAGAAATTAATATAATCAGTTTATTTTCTTGTTATTTTTCCCGTTGCTTTTTCATCCTTTCTGCTTGAAAAGTCGTTCACTTTGCTGGATTAACAGTAATAACTGCAAATTATGGCTTTATTTTGTTACAGTGTGATGATATACTACAGCCAGTGTAGAGGTAAGAAACACAGGCTGAGTTGTTATGTGCTGCAGGGTAGTGATTTTCTGTAAGCTGATTTATGAATAAATAATTCTGTGTGCTTATTACATGGGGCAGGCAGTTTTTAATTTCTGTAACAAAACACAGCTCAACAAAGGAAAATTACATACTAAAGCATAGGGATGAGATGCCTTTGAAGGGGATAAACAGATGCAGTCACTGTCACAGGAGCCTACCCAGCTTGGAGGGGAGTCCTGCAGTAGTGACTGATAGAGAAATGGCTTAATGGTCCCAAAAGAGGGGTTTTTGTCGGATGTCTCATTGAGGTCTTTCATTTGGAGCTGTGAAAGAAATCAGAGGGGTTTGGGTGTTAATGCTAACCTGCAGTTTCTCCTGAGTGTCTGTTGTGTTGATAAGAGCTGCTGTTAAAAGAGCATGATGTTTGATCAGAACTACTTGATTGAATTCACAGGGCAGCAGCAAATGTTGGTTATGTTCTTCAACCAGCCTTGTGTTTGCAGTCCACCACTCTGGGGCTGTGGTCCTGGGATCCCTGGGATGCAAGGAAACAAATTCTAGGACACGTGACTAACCTTTAGCCCTGGCACATTAGCATTTAAAATAAATTACATTAATGCTGCATATGCATTTGCATTAATACTGCGAGTATCCATTTAAGATGTAATTCAGGTATGCTCATAACTTGTGCAAGGTGAAATCAGGAGTATAGCCATGGTGGGAGCAGGGGATAATTTGAAGGGAGCCAGTGACAGCGTGAAGTGTGTTCTGGTCCTGTTTGCTCTGTTTAGCCACAAAAAGGAATTTGGAAAATGCTCCATTTTAAGAGCTTGATTTGACAGCAGTGATGTATTGAAGAGTACCTGGGGTCCCCCAGCAATTGTTATGGGGCTATCCAGATTAAAAGTTACCTGTGCACGTGAGTGGGAGATGCAGGAGCCAGTCTTCATTCCATTTAGGATCAAGAAGTGTCACAACTAGACTATGATGTAAATGTTCTAAACCCCAGATGTGGCTTTCTTAGAATGAGAGTACTGTGTGGCTGTCTTTCCATTTGCAATGACAAATGAGGTTTCTAGCCTATATAGATAAATAATTTTTATGGGACACTATAAACTACATAATAATGAAAAGGGTTTGCTGGCTTATCTGTATTTTTCTAGAAAGCAGTTTTCTGCCTTTTGCCATTTTATGCTCCTGATCAAAGTAGTTATACTGGAAGTCTACTTTAGCCCCAACCTTGCATCCATTCAGTTCACATCTCATTAGGGTGCTGTCCTAGAAATAATCCAATTGCTTTAGGTGCATCATTTTTTCAGGAGACATCATAAAATAAAGCACATGAGGATCCTGTGACAAGTTCTGATGGATATAGAATGGGTCAGCTGTGATGCAGAAGGGCAAGGCTTCTGTTCAGCGTAGTGTTCTGCTCTCACTTGCGTAGTTATCACTTTCTTCTCCAAAGGAGCTGCTTTTTAAATGAAACTCGATTGGAAACATGCTGGCAGGGTGGCGCATCACTGGCCTAAGTGGAGCGATAGTGGTAAATTGCGGTGGTTGTTATGTACAAGCCTGGCAGTCCAGCTCTCAGAACTTTGCCACTGATATGTTCTGCCATTCTTGTGGGTAAAGGGAGTTGCACACATTTTACATTAAGTTACTCTTTTTTTCCCTGTCTGCATTTTGATGAAGCTGAGGCTTAATAAAAGACCTGACTATAGAATTACATGCCATTCAAGAACTAACAGCCAGTGTGGATAGAGAATCTCTTCTAAAATAGGTTTTGAAAAAAAATCTTTTGAGAAAACTGTTCTCCTTATTGTCTTTAATTGCCTAACAGGCCTGGGCTACAGTCAGTCATTTCTAGGTGAGTTGAGAGCTGTTCTGGTGTATGGCCATTTCTTGAGTGTGTACAAGCATTGAAATCTGTTAGCTCTCCCTTCAAAAAACTTTCACAGGAAAAAATCCCAATAGATGCAGGAAAGAGAACCAGATTCATTAACAGAAGAGCTTTGGGAACTCATGGAAGACGTGTTTTTTGATTTCCTGAGCTTTCTGATCTGCTGCACATTATCCACACATAATTTTGAGAAGGTCTGGAGCTGACAGAGAAGTGATACTCCTGGAGCAGTAGTATATTCATTAATAACACAGTGACCTTTGCTCATTCCTGTCCCCAGTCACAGGTGTCAGTTGTGGTTGGATAAAAGCTCAGCCAGGCCAGTTTAAGTGATTTCTTTAAAGGCCTGAGCTGTACCATTTGAAGTATATGAGAGGAACAATAAAAAAAATGTGTATGTGGAAGTGACCCCTTGCTACCAGCAGTTTTCATCTGAGGGTTGCTATTATGCTGGAAACATCCAGTCCTGGATAAGAAGGGACCTTTTTAGGGGGAAATTTTTGGCCTGCTCAGTTTTCACTGAGCAGTCATTCAGAGATGTCTTCTAGTATGCAGAGAACACATTTGCTCAACAAGCTGGCATCATCTTCCCAAACACAGCCCAAGAGTTGCCTTGAGTGTAGTGTTGGTGCCATGAAATAAGCACCTGTGAAGTCTGCTGAGGAGCTGAATGGAAACCATGGCTTCTGGCTATCGTTTGGACCAGCTTAATGTGCTCTGGAAAAAAATATTTCACACGTCATATCACACCGGCTGAAAAAATAGCGTGCATCAGCAGTGCTGTAACACAGAGTAAAGGACTCTCAGCAGGTGTTAACGTGCAGAGGCACTCAGCATTATGGCAACACCTGTGTTTGTTTAAATCCAGCCAAAACAATTTCCTCTCCAGTTGTAGAGGAGGATTAAAAAAAAAAAATCTCTCTAACTTCCAGTAGTAGCAGACATCCCTGTAAAACAATTTGCATAGTGTTTCCCATGGTGCACTCTGGCTGCACTGGGTTTTTTTTCTTTAAATCCTTTTAGTCTGGGGACACCTTTAGTGACTTCAGTGCTTCCCGACCATCTCTTTGTCCTTTGCCAGCATTGCCAGGCCCGAGCAGTTGCAGATGGTTCGCTCTCTGAGTGCTTTCCTTAATTGAATGAAAAATAAAGCCTCTTGTAAAATATTACCAATTTAGATGTGACTTATGGGGCACATATGATGCTTATTTTTTCAATTACATGAAAACTTGGCGAGGTTAAACATAGGAAGCCAAGTGTTCTGTGAAGCTGGTATAGATTTCTGGATTTTTAGGTGATTTTGCTTTAAATTATTATATAGCAAGAGGAGGTGAAGAAAGTCAGCAGCTGAACTGTGTTTTCCCAGCATGTATTTTCCTCAGTGGACCCTTGATGCTCATTTCATGACTAATATATGCTGTACTATATGCATTTCTTGTTGTCACCAGAGATAACATTAAGTAAACTATCCCCTTAAGAAAAACAGCTTTTCTTGGCAAGTGGAATATGACTCAAGGAGCCAGCACTGGAGACATACGGTGCTGTGAATGAGTGCTGTGTGTTACTCTACTGGATCTGAGTCCAGGCACTATTTATACTGCAGCATATTCAGCACCAGATTGTTAAATCTTAATACTGAAACAGTGCATCATTTAAATGTTTTTGTTCTGTTTATGTCCCATTTTCAAGCATTGGATATCAAGCAACACTTATTAACTTTTTGTTTCGTTTGGACAATATCTCTCCTTGCCAAAAGCTTTCTAATGTGCTCTTGAAATACCATCCTGTCTGTACCAGTATGTTACAGTGAAACTTTGTGCCACTGAGGATGAACTAGGTCACTCCCAGCTTCTTTCAGCATGTGGTGACAGAATGCCTTGCAAAGCAGTACGTCGGTGGTACATGCAAAGATCTAAGTGCTACAGAAAAGGAGTTGTACTAAAATTATTTCTTCTTCAATCTGTGTAGGAATGGGGAAAAATATTCTATAGCAGGTACTTGATGGGCTCCTTGTGTTCTGTTATTGTCTCTGTGCAGGAAGCTTTGTTTCCCTGTTTCAATGTGCTTATTTTATGATCATTTTTGGGAGATCAGGATAAAAGGTTTTTGTCATTTACTGCAGTTCAAGTAAGTAGTTCCGGAGCTAGTGAGGAGCTAGGAGTAGAAAGTGAGGAGGAGATGGTTGAAGTTTCTTGGCATCACAACGTCCTTCCCAGATTACCCAAGAGGAGTTCTTGGCGTGCCTGTTATCGCAGAAAAAGTAGTTTTCTCATGTGTTAGTGTATTACTTTTTTTCTGGTAGTTGAGTTCATGGATGTCTTTTCAAAGATCAAACAGTATGTATTGAAACCTCAGAAAGCATCAGTTTGAATGGGAGAATGGTGTCTTGTAGGGCTGAGCTGAGGAAAGTTAAGTGAGCAGAACAGTGGAGCTATGGGAACACAATGAAGGAGGGAATAAAAGCAGTAGTGGCAATAGTGCAGAATAAGGCTGAACTGCTTTGCTGTCATGTAAGATGGCACTGTGGCTTTCTTTGTTTGGTGTCTTCCTGGAAGTCATTCCTGGGATTAGTCATTGTTTTTGGTGTGGGTGGGCCCTCTGCAATTGTCTAAACAGAAATAATACCTCTGCACCAAATGGTTTACCATCCAAGTTTACAATCTTTGTGACATGCTCATCCAGAAGAGGTGATGATCCCTATTAAAGAATGAACAGAAGTAGAAATAGAACTTTACAACATTCTCCCCCGCCTCCAAAAAGCTATTTTGGATCTGTGGTCAGCAGTTTGCAGTTGTTTGGTTCTTTTTTTTTTTTTTCCGCAGAAAGAAAAGCAACCGTCTTCACAGTTCAACTTGTATCTGGGAGTGAACTCTTCCTGCTTGATGGGTTTCCAGTGGCAGCCATCCACACTGGGAATTGTACCATGCTTAGATTGTAGCAGTGCTGAAAGCCCATGTGTAGGAATTTTCCTGTTCAAGTCAAAAGTAATGCATTTATTTACTGAAAAGTTTTTGTGGGCTGCAAAATCAGGGCTAGAGAGTACTTAAAGCTTATTCTTACTTCAAGAACTAGGCTTTAGAGCTATGATGAAAGATGTGAAGGGAGGAAGTTTCCTGTGTTTCCTTGAAGTAATTTAAGAGTCAGGAACATGTCAGCAACTGTCTGCTAAAAATTTTGAATCTATTCCTGCTCTTCCCCACTGTTTGCCTCAGAAGTCAGTAGAACAAGTCTTTCTGGGCAAGACTGCAATAAACCTCAAGGCAGATCTTGGATTTTGGGAACAATCAACCTTAATAAATGGCTGATAAAATATGAAGTACGGATTTTTTGTTTTCTTTTCAGGAATAATCAAACTTGGGAGGTGGAATCCCCTCCCTCTCAGTTATGTGACTGATGCACCAGATGCGACAGTAGCCGACATGCTACAAGATGTCTATCATGTTGTGACATTGAAAATCCAATTACAAAGGTGGGTGTTTCTGAACATCTGTCCTTCCCTATTCTCTGAGCTGCTCTGTCGGTTACAGCATTACTACAGAGATTAGCACATCCTGTCTTCATTAATTTCTGGGCTTTTGATGAAATGGAAAGAAAATGGAGAGAAGGGTGGGTCACCTGGCAGCTTTTTGGTGCATGTTCCAGCTGATACTGTATGGTTTCTGAAGCAGCAATGTGCTAACAGGGAAGGGCAGAAACCCAATCAAGTAAAGATACAGGGCTTTTAAGGGCAGACCTTTCTACAGTCCATAATTTAATGGATTCTTAAGTTCTGATTGTGTCAAATAATAAACTCCTTGCTTTTTGTAGGGGCTGCATTATGAAAATCCATCTCTTCTGCAGCCAGTTGCTGAGATGTGGAGGAGGGGAGCTTTTTTGACTTTTCTTTTTTTTCTCCAGTGGTCTTTCCAGCAAACAGAAGACAAGGAAGGAAAAGTGTCACTGCAGCTCCATTTGGCATTTGGAAAATATTTTCCTTCCCTGAGGGCTAGTTCTGATTAGCAAAGCAAAAGCTCTCAATCCTTTTACACTTATTTACCCTCCTTTCCTCCCACTCTTCCCTGCTTTTTTCTTCCCCTTTCTCTCTATTGGCCTTCTAAAGAGTCCTCAGATGGTTCCTGATGTAAGGTCCCTGGCAGTGCATGACTTACTCCAGACCTGCAGATAAGCCGACATTGCACAGCTTCCTGTAGCTGTATGGCCAGGACATGCCAGAGGAGAGAGTAAAAAATAACAGACAGTCTGGAATAACTTGCTGACAATTCTCTGAAGCTTTGGCTTGAACAGAAGAGGGGCCCACAGGGATATGTGCATGTCCTTTGGTGACAGGTACATACCCTCCATCTGTTCAGTTCAATTTAGAATTTGGAAGTAGTTGATGCTTCACTGACATTAAACTTCCAAACAGCAACATTTCTTTCCTGTTATATGTCTGATGGTGCTTAGGTTTTCTGATTCCCATGAACAGGTCTTTCCTTGGTTTTATATAGTGTTAAAATATTTCAGCTGGGCTGCATCTCTGCTATGTAGTTGTAAAAGAGTGTCTAGACCCTATAGCTTCCATAAAACGAGTGTAATAACTCATTTCCTCAGAAGTGTGAGCTACCAGGAGTTCATGTGGCCTATTGTCACATCTGTATTAGCAAAGGATATGAACCTGAGATTAAGATCTCATTCTTTCTCTTCAAAGTGCCTGAATGCCTGTATGCCACATAAATATAAGATAGTCCATGACTAGATAAAGATGATCACTGACTACTTGAACTCCTCAAGCACATCTGAAGGTTCATCTCTGAGGGACAAGCCAGGCTGTAAGGGCAGAAGGCAGAACCACCTCAGAGGCCGTTGGAGATTGTACATTAAGTCTCTGCATCAGAAATGGCAGTGACAAGCTTCTCCCACCTTTTTGATGTTCTTCTTGGGTCTGTCCCCATGCATGTAGACACAAACCATAAGCTTGTTAAATTAAAAGAGGCACAAGTCATATGAAGACAAAAGCTTCACTACATACGCAGCTCTTGTAGGATGAAACTGAGAATGAGCTGCGTGTGGCAGATGTTGGGCATATGGCTTAATGTGTTTCTGAAAGGCTCTCAGATACTTCAGGGAAAAGGGCAGTATGAGAACCTGTATGAAATTAAACTAGTTTTTCAAAGTCTTGCCTCCACACAATGAGGGCCCTCACTGTTCAGGGATTTTGTTAGTGGCAGTGCAGCATATATGTTTGTTTTTCTACCCCAGCAGAAGTATATTTGTCTGGAGAGGATGGATTTACTCAGCCATTGCTGGGGCTCACTTTATGCAGTTTCTTTGCTCTCCGTCAGGCCCCAGCAGGAATGGTTATGCACACATATAATACCATAGGAGGATCAGCAGCTGCATGTTGAACTGCACATCTTCTGGTAATTGTGCTTGGTGGGAGAGGGATAGAGGGGAGAAACACCTTGATGGGCTGGCTAAGCAGGAAACTCCAGAGTTGTGCTTGTTGCTTAAAGGTCTGTAGCACTTGCATGCAAAAAGTAAGCATCTGTGAAGGTGATATTTCTATCTGCTCTTTGCTTTCTGTTTTAACAGTTGTTCAAAGTTGGAAGACTTGCCAGCAGAGCAGTGGAACCATGCCACAGTTCGCAATGCCTTAAAGGAACTGCTCAAAGAGATGAATCAGAGCACATTAGCCAAAGAATGCCCTCTCTCACAGGTCAGTGCTTTCAGCAGGCTTAGGGAAAGAAAGATTTGCAAGAACTAAAGCTCTTATTTGTTCTGTAAAGAGCCTACACTAAACAATTCCATAAACACCAAATGAATGTCCTGTTTTCTTTAGAAAGGAGAAATTCTAATTGATATGTTAAACACTATCCTACACCATGTTTTCTTAGTGGTTGCCAGGTAAAAATTCTGAATTAATTGATTGGTTTTCAGAAAGATGTAAATCCTTTATTTAGATTTTTATCTGAACCTATTGCAATAGGACTAATGATTCTCAAATGCAAGATTTGAGTGTCTTCTTCCCACTAGCACAGGCTTGCCTTCCCCCCTAGCCCATGGGTAGCTCTCATCAGCCTGCAACCACGATAAAAAGTATGCAGTTTTAACAGTTGTGCCCCAATTTCTAGGAAACAGCAACAAAAAATGTATATGTAATTATGTTAAAAAAAGAACAAAAAGTCAGCCTCATTCTCCATGGCTGCTTTTTAAACAGCAGTGATGTCAGGTCTAAGACACAGGTTCCTACAGATGTCACGAGCTCTATTTGTACTTCAGATTGTCATAATGAGGCATTAATAAAATTTTCATTACTTAGTTCTCCTTGACTCTCAGAAAAAACAGAATAACACTTTAGCACCCAGACCACGTAACTTTGCTCTGCATGAAAAACATTTCCTTATAAAATGTGTCCTAGAATCACAGGTTAATCTGTCCATTGTATTTTCTAAAAGTCAAAACATGACTAATCCCTTCCTAAAAATCCTAAATATCCATTGCTTTGATTGCTCATATCCACCATTTTTTCTCCTGTGATTGTCTGTCTTGCATTGCACTGTATGTTTATCCTGCAATTCATGATCCAAAGCCTCTATGAACCGTGTGAATTCTCTCTATTCACCACAAGTTTGCTCCTCTGTGTTATGATTACAGCTCCCAGGAAAGCACAGAGGTGAAATACAGAGCTGGTAGGAATCACATTCTTCACCTTCTTTAGCCTTGTGGGATCTGCAGAACTAACAGGAATGGAAGGGTTTTTAAGGAAAAGCCACGGAACTTGCTTATTCAGTAAAGGAGTATCAGTCACTGTAGATATGCAGAGTGTAGAATATCCATTGAATACGAAAGTGTTTTCCTTTTCACACAGTTTAAGTGTAATTCCTTTAAATAGAATTATCCGTGGAATCTGGTCAGCTAATGATGATTGCAGCATATGGTTGTCTCTGCCCAGTCTTCTTCAATATCCAGCATAACTAAACTATGCATCATTTCATATGCAGAATTCAGTTGTTGTCTGGGTCTGTTTCCTCCCACTTCAGTGTCAAAGCCTACCAGGTGGAAACGCTGCAGTTGGTTTACTCCTTCTCTATTTACCAAATTACTGATGGCAGAAGTGTAGCAGCCAAAATCCTTAACCCCAGTATTTATTTAGCGGGCAAAGCTAAGAGGAGATCCTTCTGTAGAAAATTGAGCTTGCTTACTTTTAAGCACAGGTATAAATGACCTTGGGTAGTGTCTAATCCTTGAACTGAGACTGCAGAATGCAGCTTGTATCATTATTATTATTGCCATAAAAACTTTCAGTCTCTTTTGGTTTAGCTCACAAAATGCAGGAGATACAATGGAAGGTTGTATAGAAGCTGTCTATTACCATCATCTGAATATGCCTCTAATACAATTCCTTCTCCCAAATCAGTTTTAAAAAAATATCGTGCCAAATGTGAAATGTCATTACAACCCCCTTGTGGTTAATATATTATTGACAGCAGCAAATTGCAGAGTGGTCTCTTAGGAGTCAAACTGCAGAGTAAATGCTGCTGTTTATTAATGTGTTCCCAGTGCCTCCGATACAGCAGTGGAGAGGGGCAGCGCAGGGAGCTCCCACTCCCACCAGCAACGATGCTCCCTCCCTGGTTCTCAGTGCCCGAGCTCTCCAGGCAGCCCAGATGGGGATTCTGATTGCTGCTAATGGGAAATGTAATCATTCACTTTGATTTAAAATTGTTCTGGTTTTTTTCTGCTAGGTGTATTACATGTCTGCAGCTTAGCTACTCTTACCATACGGCTCCTGTTCAAACAAATAAATCCCAGTTAACCAAGCTGGGGGGAAGGAGGGTAGGTAGGGGGAGTGTGTGTGGCAGAAAGAAATCCAATTATTTCAGTGTTTCCATCTTTTCATAGAGATCTGTCTTTCCTGTGTATCGTATAGCTCATTTCAGCACTGACCATGCGTTTTGTCTCTTTGCTGGAGCAAGCTTTCTTGGGATGTGACTGCGTTCCATATTTTTCTCCTTGAACTTACTGCACCAGATTTTCTTTGTGTGGACATTTCTTAGCTCCTGGTCTAAGTAGTGTCAGGGCCACACACATACCAAACATATGCTTTATTACCTCCTTAAGGATTTTTCCAGAAATATTATGCATTATTTAGAAATTTGCAACTAGTGAGTGATTTTTTCCCCACTCTCTTCTAAATGGATATTTCCTTTCTGCAGACTTATCAAGATTCCTAGCAGAAATACCCCTGGTGTTCCTTTATATATAATAGTGAGGATATGTACTTTGAAAGTTGTTACAGCTCTTTCCCCTGCACAACTGTCAAGTATTTGAAGAGACTCTGTCCTGAGCTTTTTTCACTAATAGTTGATTTACTGTTTGATTTTACTATTTAGTTTAAGTTTTGCTTTCTCAAAAATGAAAATAACCAAATTGATACGTAGACAGAGTTAATTTCCCCACCCTTCCCTTAGTGAATGGAAATTAAAGTGTTGCAAAAAAACCCCAGGTAAGCTCGACTTTGTTTGAAAACCTTCCTCCGCAGAGGCTATTGCCATATCAGGCTTTCAGAATTCTATTGCTTGTTAAAATGCTGTAGAGCAAGAGAAGATTTATGGGCAGGGAGTTGCTGCTGACTGCCACAATGCTAGGTTTATGTCTCAAAATATTGATTTTAATTAGAAAATTGAATCTCAGTTTTAGAAATTGGAGCTGCTACTTAACAAGGCTCTTACTTCATAGCCTTCAAACTCTACTGCAGTGCACCATAGCACCCTTTAAGTGGAAAAGGCAGAGTGAAAAGGCAGAAGAGCCTGTTTAGTGAAAGTGAAATTACCTGTTGAAAACTGAAAGTAATCTGTATCACCCAGTTTCTAAGTCTCTCAGTTTTGCTCACATTTTTTAACTTCCTAAAGTTCAAGAGTTAGGAACAGACAGACTCCTGTGATATTGCAGTGAATGAGGGAGGAGGCTGGATAAATCTGGAAGAGGTCAGGGATGATTTTGTTTTTAAGGCATTGTTAAATTCAGTGAGCCAGTGCGTAAGCCTTTTAGCTTTCCAGAGATGGCCATGAGCCTGCAGGAGCCTGTAGGCCAGAGCTGGAAGCTGTGGTTGGAGCTGTGAGATCATCCTTGCTCTCTCCTCTTGGTGCAGAGAGGTCGTGCAAGGTGCCAGAGCTTTCTCTGAGCTTTGATGTCAGTGCAGAAGGAGGGCACGAGGAAAATACGGTCTGTGGGGAAGGTGCATTGGCTCCTCTGTGTTGGTGCTGTTGGATTGCACTTCCTTGCTGGCAGTGTTTGTGTACTGGGAATTATTTGATCCTGGAAGGGTTCAGAAAGGGGGAAAGGAGAGCAAAATGTTGTTAAAAGGATGCCTCTCTATAGCATGGAGGAAGGGAAGGGAAAAACAGAACTGAAGAACTACCAGTCATGAAACAGTTTGCCACCCTATGGGCAGAAGCATCCCAGATATAAAATATCCTTTTTGTTGGAATCGGGCTGGAAAACCAGTCTGCAGCCATCTTTTCAGTCAGTGGTTCTGGAGATGCTTAGGGGGATTTGCAAAGTAGGGAGGGGTGCTGGTTAGGTAAGTGATATCTCAGTTTTGTTGAGCTTTCTTGTGGGTTTTGGCTGCTCTGTGTTGTCGTATGTGTAGTTCCCTCTGCTCTGAATGGCACTGCTAATTTCTCTTCTGGGTGATTTTTCACACAAGGGCTAATCACACGTTTCTATAAATTATATTAATTTAACTTATTTGCCTAACTGTTGTTCTGCAGCGAGTAGCACGGATGTTCTCCATTTCTTGGCTGTGTGGTCTTGCTGCATTTGGAAGCAAAACAGAGACATCTGAAAAGCATTATTTGGATTATGCATGCTGCAGCATTTAATCTTACCTTTAGGATCTGGCTCCTAAATTGTGCTTGGTGCAGTGAGCATGTGTTCCTCAGCACAGCACTGCCCGTTGTTATGCAACTCAAGTTTAGCTATTGTAATATCACAAGTGCAAAGCAAAGTAGAACTTCCCCCCCAGCCTGAGCTGCGGGTCTCAGCCTACGTTTGTACAACATTTTTTTTTTTTACATAATTGTGCAAAATAATTATTATTTTGTGATTTTATTTGTGGCTGGGCATATAGACTGGAGAATAAAACCAAATTTTTGTACTCATCAGACAGTTCTTTTGGTTTTAAAGTCAAAAATGGATGATCATTATGCACTCGCATGTCATTTACTTTCCCTGAAGGAGATTTCTAATTGTGGAAGATGTTTTAAATCACTTTTTGTTTTTCTTTCTATACTTCCAGAGTATGATTTCATCCATTGTAAATAGTACATACTATGCCAATGTGTCAGCAACCAAGTGCCAGGAGTTTGGGAGATGGTACAAAAAGTACAAGAAGATTAAAGGTAAATAGATTTTTTTATTGCTTTCGAAGTTCTTGAAATTCTGCTGACAGCTTGAGATTATTTGCTTTAAATAAAAGTAATAATAAGCTATAATAACATTAGTGAATTTGTCTACAGAGAGGACACAGTCACAGCACATTTGAAATTAAATCTGATACTTTACAAACAAGCTGGCATGAAAACACAGGACACAAAACATGCTTAAAATATCCCATTTAGCTGTGCTGAAAGATCAACTGTGTTTTGAATTAAGCAAAAACATTTTGAAAAGAAAATGTTGTAGTATCTTAGGATTTAAAAGTTAAATTGCTATGTAAGTTGCCTTAGTTTCGTTTTGTTCCTGAAGGTTAAAAACCTGACTTTTGAAATTATATGTGCCCTTGTTGTCTGTTTTCAATACTGTAAAGTGTACTGGCATTCCTGCTGTATTTTATCCTGTGGAATCTGGATGCAGAGCATTTAATACTGATTGTTAGGAGATGCTTGTAAATAACAAGGGCTGCAACCACTGAAGTTAAGAGAAAAATAGCCCATTGTTTGTATTTTTTCTGTAATGAAATTGTATTAGTAGGTCCACAGTGCTTGAGGGAGTAAAGTGATTCTAAATAAGTTCATCCCATTCTCACCACTGAGCTGTCTGATCACCTGTCAGTGGTGCACAAACGATGTGACAAGCATCCATCATGTGTGGTTTGTTCTTTTATTCTCCCTTTCCTTCGGCAAGGGACTTAGGTGTGCACCAGACCATTTGTTTTAGTAGGTTTTTGGTTTATTTTTTTTTAAACAGTCATGTGCTTTAAATGCTCAGGAGTTTGAGGATAGTCAAAAGCTTTTTCATAATTCTACCTGGCTCCTCTCTCCCCAAATGCCCATCACCCTTGGATATTAGCTGTATCCTGGGATAGGCTTTTTCATAGTTTTTCTCTCTCTTACACCACTGAAAGGAAGACTCATTGTCTGAAAGAAGGCATAGACTGTTATTGTTGTTTCTGTCTATGATCCTTTCAGTAGCCAGGAAAATCATAACAGAATTCACAAACATTATGAAGAAATAAGGTAATGCCGTGTCTTTCCTGAGAAATGATTGTATTTTTAGTTGTGTGAAGATTAGCACCTTTCAAAAAGAGTGTGCCATCTTTTCCTCATAAAAGGCTGGCAGATATAAGCTACCAAAGGTTACTTGTTTTGTTTCATTAGGACAGACTAGAAATCTGCATAATAATACCATAAAGAGTCTGCTGCTTGAGTTAGGAACACATGAAACAAAATTGCGTGAAACATCAGAACAAGTTCTGAGGCATCTGGTTTTTCTCTGCACATCTGGCTTGTGCGGAGCATACCTGTAAGACACCCATGCCTGGGCTCTGCAATGATTAGATTTTCACTAGGGGAAAAAAGAAAGAGTATTCTATGGTGAAATTATTTGTGTCTAGAAGGAAAATTGTCCAGGCAGAATTGGGGTAACAATGCAGGCAAGGAAATAGAGACTTTGCATTTCACCTACTCAAATGGTTTAGGCTAGAAGTAAAAATGTTGATTGGACATTTTAGTATGTGGTTCCCCTCATACCAAATAAACTGGATATTTTCTTTTCTCTCTAAATTGCCATTGTGTGACTCAGAAGTGTTTCTTTTCTCTAAATGGTGTCTCTTAATAAAAGAATTTTATTCAAAGTGCTTTAACATATCCTCTTGGCTAAAAAGCAATCAAACGAATCAAACAGCTTCGAGGTCATCACTATTCGCGTTTACTTGCTGTTCTGGGCAAACACAAATAGGCTTTTTTTTTTCAATTTTTCTTTTTCATTTTTCAAAACTGGGCAAGGGTGCCAGTTGCAGAGGCACTGGAAGCCCTTAACTGTAGTGTTCTTAACTGTAGAGATACAGCTACAGCTTCTGAGTATTTCTAGCACACTGTTGTATTCCACTTTCCTCCATTCTTAGAGCTTTACACTCTTACTTTTTTTTACTTAGTAAGTGCACAGTTAAATTGTTAAGTGCAGTAAAGCAGAATGAAGCCTCAATCAAAAGGTCAAGGATCCAAACCCGAAGAGTTTGCCAGATAACTCTGTATCTGTGCTATTCAGAGACACAGCCAGTCGTTGCTGTTTGGAAGTTTATGTGTGTGTTAATAGGAGGAGAAAAAGGAAGGTTAAGGTATGTGTGAAGTAAACACAAGCTGCTATAAAGCAGTTCAAGTAGTGTTGATTCATCAACCATATGAGTGGGAGAGAAAACAAAGAGTCTGTGGCAGGTACAGTGGTGCATGGAGAATAAACAGTCATGCAACTTCAGAGCAGCAATCTTAACCGCCTGCAAACACAAAGTCTTCTTTAGGTGGCTTCAGTTTCTCATCATCTCTGTAGCCAGATATTCCTGCAGGACAGCTCAGTTAGCAAAATCAGTGACTCGAGTTACATGCATCAGTCACCATGTACTCCTTTAATAATAACTTTAAAAAAGGACTTCCATGAAGGTGAATGGAAGATGCAGAGATTTGTTTTTTGGGCTGTAGTTGGATAGATTAGGTAAAACTATAATTCAGAGTCTTTGGAAGCAGCACCTGTATCCTTGTGTAACTCTAGAGCTGGTTACTAGAAAGTAAAAGGAAAAAACAATTCACAAGAGCTGTGGTAAATACAAAATAGGAAGGGGCTTCAAAATAACTTTATTGACGTTGCAAACTAAATGCAGACTACAGTGTTAAATGTGTTTTCTATTATCTGCTAATGTCTGTTTTAATAAAACAGTGGGAACTAAATGGTTGCTTCTTAATCAAAACCATGATTTCCTAAACATAAGCTATGTGATTCTGTTACAAATTGCCACATATAGATCTACTAGGTCAAACTTTTTTCCTTTCTCATAGAAATAAATAAACAGTAAATTAATTATACACTCTGGAAGATCAAAGTAATTACAACCAAAGACAGAAATAAAATGTTCTCTGGAAAAAAAGAAAAAGAAAAGCATCAGGTTGCCGAGTATATAGTTAATGTTTAAATAATATAAGAAATATATCAATAATTTGATATCATTAGCAACAGATGTAAAAGCTGTACACAAATGGAATTGTATCAAATCTCAAGTAAACATTCTCAGTGTGCATTCTGTTGAACTCACCAAAAAGCCAGCTAAACCACTTACGCTCGTTATTCTAAAAAAGTTTTCAGTTAGTTCAGCTCAGCATGGCAATTTGGTCTTGTGTCAGTTGATGCTTGAATAAAATTCTGCTTGAATTTTTTTCTCCCATCCTGCCCCATCCCCTCAAGGTTTTAAGACATTCACAGTTTACTCAGCAGCATGAGGATTAGTGTACAGCCAGACTTAGGAACTGGCTGGTGTGAGGATGGAGACTTTTTGTCTCCTCCTGGCCCTGAGTTTGCCTTTTGGGATGTGTGTTAGGACATGAAGGAGATTGTAACGGGATGTCCACTCTTTCCAGTATCCTTGGGATCCATATATATGTTTGAAGGAGAGCTTATATTAAAAGAGTTATAATGGAATGTGTACAGTGGTTGGGAAACAAAAGGCTTAACAGTTTTCTGTGGACTTCTTGTCCTCGTGGGTGACTGTAATCACTTGAGGTGGTAATTAAGCTATTTAGCATGTTTTGTAGTTTTGTTCAAAATATGCACCATGAATTAATCTACTATTGCTATGTGAAGCCTTTTTCTCCCCTTTTTTACTTACTTTTTTCATTTTCTTTTTGAGGTATGCAAGGCCTTTTAGTACAAAGTTGTGCATGTATGACAAGGCTTAATTATGTTTAAATCTGCCTCAATGAAGAATCAGAGATCCCCCTTTTTTTACTAAAGAATACACACTAATCAATGACAGTGCCTTATTCTAGTGGATCTCACACTGCCTTTCTCCTGCCCAGTCCCATGGGGATACTTCTCTCAATCTGAGAAATGCTCATCTGATTTCTGTAGAAGCTGAACTTGCTGAGGCTGAGAGAAGGCATTCAATGTTGTTGGAATAGAGGATTTGAGTAATTTCTTGAAATGTTTGCATTGATTCTAAATTTGATTAATAGGTACAGAAATAGAAACAACACTTCGTAAGTAACGATATAGATATAGATATAGATATAGATAGATACAGATATGTATGGAGAGAGGTATTTCAGAACTTAGCCATGTAATTCAGGTAATTATCAAGGGATCAAACTCACACTGGTTACCTACTCATGTCCCAGTGTTTTGGGTTTGTAGCATTTAGAATATTTTTTAGCTCTCTTTCTGAATAGATATTTCACTTCTAAGTGTCATGCTTTCTATTTTTATCAGGAGGACTATCACTGTATCAGAATTCTTTCACAACTGAAAATCTTAACTGGTGTGAATATTTTCCTTTTTGCCTGATGACACAACTTAGCTCAGTGGGAGGAAGTTAGGAAGGCAGCGGGAAGAAATAAATACGTTGTGGACTTAAAAATAAAAAGACATATTTTTTTTGTCTGCGTATGAAGAACATGTCATCTTTGCTCCTGCCATCAGTGTCTGTCAAAATATAGCTTTCTGTGGATGTGAGTTTTGAGACTGTGGCTGTCTCAAAGTTTTTGTGGAATGATGAGGCTTTTCAGTTTAAAGGAGGAGGCCTCAATTATTTCTGTTTCAATGGATCAAGAATGTAAGAAAAAGCTTGCATAGCTTCCTTAAATTGAGAATCTGCTTTGGCTCCTCTGTGATTTTTCCAATATTACCAATTTGCTGTTTATGTGCTGTTTTATTCTTGAAAGTTTGTTTGCTTACTTCCAATAATGGATAGACAGAGCAATCTGTTTTTTAATGTGTTCCTAGAGGCCAATGTAGGTTGAGAGAGGTTAGAAACAGGATTCAGAAGGGCTCCCAGCTTTCTTATTTCCAGGCTGAAGGAACTGAGGATTGTGGCACAGTGATAGTGCCAGTGCAAGTTGCAAGTCTGGGGAAAACTGTCATTATGTGCTTTGAGGAAGAGTTTTTAATTGTTCCTCTGAAGCAGATGTTGTGGAAGCCTCATGAAAAGGCACACCAGATATTTCCCAAACAGTGTTTCTGACTTTTAAAAATACCCTCTTTACTGATACGTGCATGTGTATTTACCTCTCTCTATGTCAATAGAGGAGTTTATGTATATTATGTATTTATATGCATGTATCTTGACCTTTTGCAGAAATGTTAAGTTTTTTAAGGAAATACATTTCATATCTTGTTTGCATTTAGGGTCAGCTATGGGGCTCTTGACATAACTGTAACTTTTCCTTTGCTTACTTTTACACTCCTTACTGGGTATTCATTTTACTAAAAATAGGACTTTCCCCACTCTCTTAAATAAAAAGAAAGGAAAATAACATCAATTACAGGCAAACTTGTCAGCATCTAGGTAACATACGTGACCTGAAGATCATCTCTTGACTCGGAGTCATCCTCTTAGTCAGTGGCCTGCTGTGCTATTGTATGAAGAGAGTAGTTCATCAGTGGGCACTAACAATGAGGAAAGAGTGGCCTCTCTCTTTAAATATATGTTAAAAGTGTCAAGATTCAGCAAGAATTATAGACCCCTTGACTATTGTTTCCTCCACCCACGTTAGTGTTTCGTATTTCAGCATTGTTTGTGATGCTAAGTACATGTGTATTGTTAAAAACCAATTTGCCCGCTGCCGTGTGTTCCAGGGTGTATGAGTTGTGGCCCTCTTGGCTATTCCTCTCTGTAAAGAGAATTAAAACACAGCCTTTGGCTTTAATTTTTTTATTTAAGAGTAACTTTTATCTAAAGCAAGTGCGTATATGAATCTCAGCTGTGCAGAATGCACAGTGGCTGAGGATATGTGAGGTTTGCAAGTGCCATCTCCCGCGCCTGTGTGTGGCTGGAGCTGCAGCCAGTGCTGCTTTAGGGAACATAGGCCAGACAGTAAAGGTTGGAAACCCTTTCGTGGAGAAGCTGTCTGGCCACTTGTCCCGTGTCTTACTTAAATGATGTCAGTGAACTTTTTTTTAAAAATGTCTCCTGTTCCAGTACCGTGCTTTTCTCAGTGAGGGCCAATTGTGTGCTGCAGCTGGGACTTCTGCCCTTTTGAATTCTTAGTAGAGAACGGTCATCTTCATTTTCTGAAAAGCAAACATGTTTTTGTTTTAACCTTCAGAATGTCCAAATTAATTATCTTTTGTATTTAAAAAAAAAATTGTGTGTTGCCAAACAGCGGCATGTTCACTCAGAAGAAAAGTTATTTTTACAAAGTAAACATTAGTGGAGATGAGTCTGAAACAGGAGGATAACTTGAAGCTTAAGGTACAGTCATAAGCTTTCCTATGTGAAAAGCTGCAGTGTGTCTCTCTGATCCCATGGATTTCATAGAATATGTAGCTCCAAGAGCAGAATGGCATTCTGTTCACTTAAAATATCTGAAGAGCTATATCTCTGACTTAATGATGTCTGTGTCTGTCACCCTCCCTTCACCATCTCTGATGTTATGAATCAGGAAGACGCACATGTGTCTCTTCCAGAGGGATTGCACAATTGACTGGGTCATCTAGGGGGTTTGTACCTCCCTTTTGAGATACCCACAAAAGATTAGTTCTCCTGTTAGAACAGGTTGACAGAAAGAGAGATATTTTTATATCAGATGAGAACATCACACCATCTAAACCAGTACTCCCTGTGTTTCTGTCAGACTGCTCTAACTAATGATTCCTCTGCTTCTCCTCTTCCATTTCACCTGACCAGTATTCATGGGTTAGAGCAGGTGGTCACTAGAATACCTTCAGTGTCATGGTTTTCTCTGCCAGATGGATCTGACAAGTCCGTTTGACAAACAATGTTAACATGATTATGAGGAACTGAGCTCATACTTCCATGTGCCTCTTGAACTTATACACAAAACCCAAAAATTAATCTAAAAATAAGATTATCTTATGACAAGCGTCTTTGGAAGCAGTGTAGTCCAGGGGCAGCCCATGTGAAGAATATGACTTATTATGTTTAAGCAGAACTGGCAGAAGATGTGTTAGCATCTCTGTGTCCCAAGGGATGACTTAGAGCTAGTCTAGAGGATAAGGGATGATAAGGTACGCTCCACTCAGTTTACCTCACATTGGTGATTGGTGGTTAAAGGCCCACTTTTAATGATGATTCTAAGTAAAAAAATAGCAATTTGTGCTTTGGTGGGAACTGAATGGTTTGCAACTCAACAAAGAACAGACAATGGCCTTTCCTGTCTGTTTTCCATTAGGCTTGGATAAAGGCCTTTGCTACCCATAGCCAGCGGCCAAACAATTTCTGTATGTGCTCTATAGCTATTTTGAGGTTCTGTGCTGTCCTGCAGGAGTAGGGAAAGGGAAAGGTTTTAAAAGTTACAGCTTCTTGTTACGTCTGCCTCTCTGGTCAACCTGCTTTTCTTCCAGTCCTGAGTGTAGGAGCAAGTGGCCTGGGCAGAGGTCGGGCACTGGAGCCAGTGACTGACTATGGGTAGATACAAAGATTAGATGTTGAATGAAAATGAGACTCTTCAGACCAGCCCTTTGCACTGAAGTGGTTAAGTGGGCTGTGATTAAAAGAAATAATTATCCCAATTACAGATAAAAAGATATGAAATTACTGCTTTAAAAGCACCTCCTGTGCTCTGGAGTGGTTCTGTTATTTACAAAGTGGTAGTTCAGAATTATGTAGCATAAGCAAGAGGGCACCCTCTGGGTGTAGTGCAGCAGCCCTGTCTCTCCAAGGTGGAGCTGGTGCTGTGCATTGTCCCCCAAGCATGGCTCCAAAGTTCAAGTCTTGCTCCAGTGAGCAGGATGGTGCTAAGCCAGGGGAAATTGTGGGAACCTTTCTGTCTCAAGCTCAGTGCAGGGTATACTAGAGTTCACAGAGCTCTCCCAGCTTGGCCATGACCACTGCTAGAAATGGCTTTTATGATCACCAGGTTTTAAATAATAAATAAAACAAAGAAGGGAACTGAAGCACTGGAGAACAGCCCTGGGTGGTGACATCCTGTCACAATTGAAGCATGGCAATTCTGCCGGCTAGTAACTTATTACAAAACGTTTCTTTACCAGCTTCTTCTCACTCTGGGGCAAAGTGCCTGTGTGCCTGTGGGACTGAGAAGTTCCGGACACGCTGGGTCATGGACGCTGGCAGGTCCTCTGTGTCCCCGCTTGCGCTGCAGTGCTGGGAGACGTGTTACTCTCCTGCTCTCCCTGCTGCATCCTTTATTGTGCACAGCAATTTGGTTTCCAGTGCTGTCAGTCAATTCAGTGCCACGCATAAGCCCTAAATGCCCCACGGGCTGTTTGTCAGAATGTTCCTATTAACAACTCAGTGCAAATAAAGTGTGAGGGGAAGGGAAGGTGGAGAAATAAATCTTATTTTAAATCTTTTGAGCTGGTTTTATTTTAAATGGAAAGTTGCATGCAGACCACCCCAAGCTATTGTGCTGTGGTCTGCGTCAGCTGCTTGACTGTGCAAGGAAGACTTGGCTAGAGGTTAGGAGCATCACACAGGGGAAGGGTGCACTGAATTCCTTCTGTGCTGTATCCAGGATGTTTTAACTCAGTATGGAGTTGAAATACATTGACACACATGGTAATCATTATAGGATGAGAACGGAATATTCAAGTACAACGATTTGCTGCTCCCGTTCTGGGGATTATGTTGTTTTCTGACTCTTGCAGAGGTAGTGACATGTTATAGGGAGGTATAGAAAAATGACACTATCCTGAAGTGCTCTCAGAGGTAATTGCTGAGCTTAGCACAGTACTTGTTGTCCAGACACAAGTCTTGATTGGCTTCAGAAGGGTGGGTGGCTCTGCAATATGACAGTACTTGGTTTAAATGAACTCTTCAAGCAAAGAACTGAAGAATTGTATACCAAGTGAGTGATGCAGAGAGAAAACAAAAACACTGCAATGCCTTTTGCTGTGGTCACACCACAGATGGAGGTAGGTAACAGCCTCCTGAACCAGCTTTTATTTAACTACCACAGGCATTGCTAGCAGAAGTAGTTTATCAGCAGTACTTGAATGTAAACAGCACATATCTGTGGAACCCCTTCCTTCCCAGTGTAAGGCCCTGCTGCTCTGTCCTCACTGCTTTATATTCCAATTGGTACAGTCTGAGTAGAACAGTAGCAAACAAGGGAAAGACTGTAATCAGGTATGAACATGGAAAACAAAGGATGCAAAGGTAAAAGCCCTGTCTTAGGAAGATCTTAGACAGAATGCCGGTGGTACAGAAACTTTGTGGCTATGGTATCTTTTTCTTAGAGCATTGCTGGCAAGCTGGCCTGTCTCTTAGGACAGTGCCAGTTGCCATCTCAAGGTTATCTGAGTCTTGCTCCTGTTCAGCCCTGCAGATTTGGTAACCAATCCATAGTTACCAAAGAACAACAGGGGATCAGATACAGGCAATGTGTTAGAGAAGGAAAGAGTCTTGAGGAGTTGAGTAATGTACATTTTTTCCATCCAGCGTAACTGCTAATGGTAACCTTTTATTACTAAAGTGGTTGGAGTGACTAGAATCTGGTTTATTTATGGGGAGTACAGGCATGACTGTATAGTCTAATGTGATCAAAAAAGGAAACTGATAATAAGGGAAAAATATACCTATGGAAGCAAGTCAGGTGATGTTTCTGTGTAATTCCAAGTAGCACTGCACAGATTAACAGCCTGGCAGCCTTTTCATCTTAAACTTTATTTTTATAGGGGTTTATAACTTGGCATTGAAGTCAAGAGTGGGTGGAAACTTGGCAAATGTGGTTCAGCCCAGAAAGTGAATGTTATTTATATTTATTTCTCACCAAGTTTTCAAAAACACTTGGTTACTGTTTTTATGTTCTAACAAGTAATAATTTGTTGGTTTCAGTGACTTATTCTCTGTGTGCTCCTCAAACTACAAATAGTTCAGAACTTTTTCAGCTCTTCTGAAACTCCTAGCGGAAAGACTCCAGATTTTTAGGGTTGTCAGTGGTGTAGCGGAATGCTCCAAGCGTGTCACACTGAACAACAGCTTTATTCTACTTACACCTGCCAAGTAGCTGTTGTACCTTTGGAATAATTGCTTTTGGCTGGCAAATGTTTGTATTTAATGGGCTTACTCAGGTGCAGGCTTAGTGCAGAGAGGCTGAGGAGGTGATAGTATGGCCATGTGGGCTCTGCATCATCTGTGTTGCAGAACGTGGGGCTGTGACAAAGCAGCCCCTCCTCACTCCCCTGCCCCTACCCCTGCATTGGTGATGGGTCCATCCCTGGAATTAGCACTACTCCTGTTGCATATTTCACATTGATTTTGTCTCTGTTCTGGGACTGGTGTAGAGCTTTCTGTACCTCATTTTAGGGAGGCCTACTGACATAATGAGGAGCAGCTTTTGAATAGGGATTTTCAGTATTTTCAGCAAGATGAAATACTGCATTATGTATCTGACAGCCTGTGAGTAACACAGCAAAATGGTCATTTGCTGGCAATAATATTTGTGTATCACACATATTGCATTACCTTCCACAGTTGAAATACAAGTAAGTACTTACTTAGGAGTTTGGTTGGGATGAAACATTAGCTTTTGTGGAAAAGTGGAAGTCATAGTTTTCCTAGAAATTAATTATTATTTTAAAAATTTTAAGCACTTATTTTGTAGAAGGCTAAAGATGTTATGCGGGTTTCCTTTAAAAGAATGGGCAGAGTGAGTTAAAATTTCTTACAAGGAAATCCTGGATATTAATTCACCTAGTTGTAAAATTCAGTACTTGTGATGCTCCAGAGTGACAGTTCTAAAGATAGTAATTGTGTTTGTGTGTGTTCAGGGCATGACTTCCTCTCTGTCTTAGATTAACTCTGGAAGGTGAAAAGAGCTGTCTTTCTATTTAGAAGGAAACAGAGCAAGTCATCAGTAAGCTGTCATTCTGAGTATTAACTGTGTAGAATTTCAAAGCTTTATATAGATTAGGTTTTTAAAAAGAGTTTAAACCTCGTACAGTTGTTAATCATTATACAAGTTATAATAGTATTATGGCCTTTCTGAAATAAATCCTATCTTGTTATTTGCTGAGACCAATACAGGGACGAGGCAGTGCTTTTCTATGATGCACTTCTCTGAACACTTTCATGTCAGATCAATATAAAAATGTCTATCCAATTGCATATAGGGAGACTTACAGAATCTGCAACCTACTGTAAAATTACTTCTGATTGCTTAAAATTATCTAGGTAGGAGTTATACTTATGCACTTGCTAAACTTAATTTCCTATTTCAGATGGTAGTTTTAGAGGAAATTTAATTTTGTAAGATGTGCATTTAGTTTTGAAGTTACATGAAAAGATCCTGTGATGTTGCTGACATAAGATATTTAATAGGGATAATGCACATCAGTATCTAAAACTACAGTATATGCATTTTGTGTATACTGTTTAATTTTTTGTAACATGATGTCACTTAGAGATCACTGTGCTAAACAAAGTTTTTTTGAAGAGAGTGAAGCCACTTTCTTCGAAGTGGGCATTTGTGCAGAAGTGCTTTAAAATTTCTGGACAGCTCACAGCAATGAGGCTTTGGCTATAGGAACCATTGTTTTAAACTTTTCTCATGTGTGAATTTCACTGTTTTGTAATATGCTTTCACACAACCAACATGAGTCTGCTGTGGTGCACCTTTGTGTGCTGGTGCTACCAGACAGCTTTATTCACACACAGTGCAAGGTGGAGTTTATGTGGAAAAGATAATAGTTGCTGAGTTTGAGAAGCTGTGCCATGAGCTGCACAGGGAATGGCCTTGTTTCTGTTTGGTTTGTATGAGTGGGTACCAATTTGAGTTTCTTTCCTTTACCTGGATGCCAGTGAGTCTGAAACACTGACCTCTTTTAAAGGTTTCTCAATTTGCTGTGACAGATACAAATGTTAGTAACAGTATAAATGGAAGTGTCCAAGCTTGTTTCTTTAGGGAAGGAGGCTGGAGAGGATACCTTCTACTGGTTTATAAGGAGCCTTCATGAACTGTGGATGAAGCCTGAGAAGTCCAAAAGAATGTTAATTATTCTTGTTGCTTTTACTTTGTGTTTCTTTTGCTTATGTTTCTATGATACTTCTATGCAAGTGTAGACTTACAAAGTAAAGCAGGTGCTGTTGTGTACAGTCACCTGCAATATAATCCTTGCCCTAAATGCAAACTGAAATGACAGCAAGCTAATTTTTCTCTTTTAACAGTGGAAAGAGTGGAAAGAGAAAACCTTTCAGACTATTGTGTTCTTGGTCAACGTCCCATGCACTTACCAAATATCAACCAGCTGGCAACTTTGGGAAAAACTAATGAACAGTCTCCTCATGGCCAAATTCACCACAGTACTCCAATCCGAAACCAAGTGCCAACGATGCAAACAATGATAAACCCCGGGCTCCTGTCTCCTCAGCTCAGCCCACAACTGGTGAGGCAGCAGATAGCGATGGCCCATCTGATAAACCAGCAGATCGCTGTCAGCCGCCTCCTGGCTCACCAGCACCCACAGGCTATCAACCAGCAGTTCTTGAACCATCCGCCCATCCCCAGAGCTGTCAAACCGGAGCCATCCAATTCATCGGTGGAAGTCTCTCCAGATATTTACCAGCAAGTCAGAGATGAGCTGAAGAGAGCCAGTGTGTCTCAAGCTGTCTTTGCAAGAGTAGCATTCAACCGCACACAGGTATCGATTTCTATTCTATAACCAAGAAGGGGCAAAGCTGTGGCTCTTGTGGGACTCTATGGTTGTTGCAGATCAAGGCAGGGGATGTGCCACAGAAACAGGTCAAACCACTCTCAGTCTTTTCCCCAGTCTCTTTGTCAGTTTTGAACAAGGCTGTTTCTTCCTGGAACAGCTGTTTGTTTGCATTTGGCCACTCCTGTGCTGTTACCTGAGCTTTGTTCTCTAGCAGTCATTCTGCTCTTGGGAGTTCTTCCCTGAGCTCCTTTCTGTGGTTATAAACTTCCACATTTGCCCTTGCCTGATTGCCAGGAAGAGGTAATAAGAGAGTGAGAGTCAGAGGTGTTTTTGGGCTTCCTTCTGATGCTTTCTGAATTCTTTCCTGTGGTACACAACTGATGGCACAAATAGTGCCAGGGGCTGCTCCCACGAGAAATCTGTAAGGCAAGTGTGCTGGGAAGAGTGTCTGCCTTTTGTAGCAGATTGTGTTTGCTTTCATACATCTGACACAGGTTTTCTCACTCACCGAGTGAAATGCAGATGTTGAAATGATTGCATGATAGTATCAGCTTAAGCCTGGCACTTGGAGTACCCAGGGTGAGCGTGTGTTCAGAAAGAGAGGCCATTTACATTTATCCTGCTGTTGTTGGAGCAGGATACAACATGTGATTTCTCACTTGTGATACTCTGTAGCAAGGCTTAAGAAATGGAAAGTGGCTTAATATTTAATATTGGTACAAATTCCTTTTGTGTAGCTGAAGTTGTTCTTTGAGGTAAGATTTACCAGCAAGAGAAGAAAAGTGAGAGTGTGTATCTCTAGGAGGTCTGTCCCTTGCCCCATACAGTGCCTTCATCTGTTCTCCTAGATTAATGATTTTCTTTGGCACTGCCATTTTGGAAATGCCATGTTATGAGGGAACTAATTAAAGTATGGAGCACATTTTATTACTTCCCTTCTTCCATTAAATTCATAAGATGGCTGCACTCAGAAAAAGCACTTGAGTTCTGGGGTTAGCCTTGAGGATATCAAATGAAAACTACATAGGAATGTATGAGTATTTCCTCTTTAAAATGCTGCTTTTAATTTGGAAAAGCTTTTCATCCCTCTGGGATCATAACCCGTTGTATATAAAGCCTGGTATAATCAAGGTAGATGGTATTGACAGAATGACATATTCTGAACTGGAGTGAGAGGTCAGCAGTAACATTGCTGGTGAGGGTTTTGTCACTGTCACTGAGCATGCAGCTCTCCTTTAGCCAGACTGGGAGACCTGGGTTGGTAATGCCCAAGTCTGCTATTAAATCAAAGGCTCATTCCCCAACAAGAAAGAAATTACCTGCTTCTTAGCCCTCCATCATAAGTAATATGATGTACATACTGATTCTACAGCAGGCAAGTCTTACAACATCCATGAAAGATTTGCTCATCTCATGGCAGAGTTTTTTAATCAACAGGGCCCTAATATAGAAGACCAGTGGTCTGACCTACAGTGCATCATGTCCCCAGGAGCCATCACTGTAGCAAGAGTGTAGATACATGCTTATGTTTCCTTGTTCTCAGCCATTAATTCCAACCCAGATCAAGCTCCCCGCACATCCAGGACTGTTCAGGGTATTAAGAAGAGGGGCTCAGACAGCATTGCACTGCATAGCGGAAGACGTGGGAAATTCCCACACATCCATGGTGGAGAAGCAAACTCTCTAAAAGGCACTTGAAGTGAAAATTCAAGTCTACTCTCACTTTCTTGCATCCCGCCTGCTGCCTCCGAGGTACAGAGAGGTGTGTGGTTCTCCCTGGAAAGGTTTGGGTTTGCTGTATTTCACAGGAGTGCCCGCATTGGAAACTGGAGATCTGTTGTTTCTCCTGATGGTACCTAATAATAGATGCTGTGTGCCAGCCAGCTAATAATGGTATTAATCACTGCATTATGGGCCACTGCCTAATCTTTCTTGGTGGTAGCTCTGTGGTGCACATTAGCCTATAATTAAGTATAGCTTCATGAAATATGTACTGTGAGGCTTGTTTAATAGATAAACTATTCTCTAATTTATTTTAAAGTCCAATGACCTACATACTCAATGCTGAAAAGCCCCTTCTTACTAACATTATTTCCCCCCTGAGACCTTCCATCTGAGCAAATCTGTTAAATGAAGTAGAGGAAGCTTTGATCCAAACTAGGCTAAATCCATCGGAACAAGCGGCTGACACTTGTACGTGCGCGTGTGTGTGGGAGGGAGAACGTGAGGAGGGTCAGAAGAAGGAGAGATGAAATTGTATGGTTTGTGAAACATCCAAATCTTCCTCTTGAAGTTGGAAATGCATAACTGAAGACAACGATATTTTCTTATGCCTGTGGCCATGTTGTCTGCACACATGAAAACAAAGCCCTTCAGGCTCTGTGATGAGTACATTCCTGGAGCACAGTGCTCCCGCCAAGATAGAGACCTGAACACCAGGCAGTTTAGTACCTGCTGTATGCACAGGAGAGCTGTACAAGGGGTTTGGTGAGGAGCTGGCCCAGGCATGGTTAGCCATGAAGAGGGTTTCTTTCAAACAGAAAGTTCCAAAGTGAACATTTTCCCATTCATTTGAAAGTGGGAATGAAGAACCCTCGAATTGTATATGCCTAATTTTTACTATGTGTCTTGGGCTAACCAATACTTCTTACATTTAGAGACTCAGTGTCATAATTTTAATTCACGCTGTTGTGGAATCTATATGCCTGTTTATTCAGCACATGGGATGGGTAGAAGCACACCCACAGAGACAATATAATTATTGCAGGTGGTTTTAATGACACCTTTCAATAAGTAATAAATTCCTGCACAACCTTCAAAATATTTAAAATGGTGATGCACACTACCATGTTTGTCATAGATGGTGTTGCCTACAGTCTGCTCAGCAATGGTAAGAATGGTGTCTGTGTGTCTGTGGGAATGACACCCTCTTGGGCTCTGTGTAGCATGGAGCATCTTCTCTGCTCTTGTGGCATGGAGGGAGCTTGCCATGGCTGAGGCAGTTAGCAGTTATTAACAGGGCAGGAGGTTGAGTTTCTTGCTTGTGTAATTGCATTGTTTGTGCCCAAGTTTTTTGTGGCCAGGATCCTTGGCCTTGGCTCCCTCTTGCCTGTGACCCCTAAGTCAGAAGAATGTGTTGTTTACTGAAATAAAATAAAATAAATAATGAAATAATTTTTCTGCTCAGACTGCTGTTATGAACTCACATAATGGAAAGCTGGGCATCCTTATCTGGGCCTTTAAAAGCGCATGCAGGAGTGTGAGTGGGTTTGAATTGAAGGCAGATAGCTTTATGAGGCCCATCAGACACCTGAGAGTTAGATACTCATACCTTTAAAATGGAAGGCATCTTTGTAAGGCACATAGACATGAAGCCAAGCTGTGAGCTGAAGTTGTTATTAAAACAGTCATTAGTGAAAGGCTTGATTTCTGTAAGACTTTGGCACTTTTTGATTGTATAAAGCCATTCAATCTTGAGAAAAAAACAGGCAAAAATCTGATTAATACTGCAAAACTGTTAAGAGTCAGAGCAGGTGTACCTCACACTTGGAATGGCCCTGTGCACGTTTTTAAAAGCAGTCAAAGCTCGTGAGTGAAGGAAGTGCCTGCTATATACAGACTGTAGAGGGTGAAAACGTTTTAGTGCACAAAGGGAGCTGATGTCCCTCATTGGTCTCAAATGGTGCAGTGAAGTCAAAAGGCTGTCAGTACAGTACAGTACTGCTCCAGTGCATGCTGGAGTTCTCAAAAAATGCCTATCTGGCTGAAGCCTACCTTTACATCAGGGTAACTTCTAGGTGATGTATGGACTCTAAAAGCATGAGCACCACTTTGGCCAGTGGACATACTCTGAAATAGGAGGCAGGACAAGGGGCCTGATGGCCAAGGCTATGGACTTCTCCCTGGAGGAGAATACACACGTGGAGTTTGGCCCATCCTCAGGGCAGAATCCTTGTACTATTTCCATCCTGCAGTTTATTGTCTACTAATACAGCATTCAGGTTGCAATTCAGATTACAAAGGTTATAATGACCAGAATTTGCTTATTGCAGGTTGTAATGTTTTGATAAATTGGTAGGTGGTGTTGGTTACAGGGAAAAGTAGGACTAAGAGGATTATTTTAAAGGAAATGCATGAAAATGCTCTCTTGGATTTACCTTGTCCTTCGCTGGATGGCTTTTCAGCAAATTCGGAGGGGCTGAAGCGATCCCATTCTTCAAAATACAAACTGGAAAATAGGTAATTTGAATCCTGTTCTGCATAAAGAAAATGAACATATTATTCTTCTCCTCATTTGCTCAGCATCCCTCTTTGCTGCAGGCTCATGGAGTTGTAGCCAGGACAGTTTATTGGGCTCTTTGTAAGAGTCCAGACAATTTAAATCACTTGATCAGTGAAGTGCTGCTCTCCTTGGGAGTGCCCAGTGGACTGTAAAGCCTACAGACTGAAGGAGTGTTTTGGTTTGTATCCTTGTCTTTTTTCAAGCATCTTTTTTTTTGCCAATGTTGTGACATAATAGCCAAAACTAGTAAAATGTTTGGGCGAGTGGCCAGTGCTTGTTATAATGAACAGCCTCCGAAACTGGAAATATCCTTGAATCTGAGGCTTTTAAAATCAAGTTGTTGTGGGGCCAGATACAAAGAGAGCTGGGTAAAAACACGGGCGTGTTCAGGCTGCTTGTAACTTTCTTCCCAAAGAGCACTGCTCCCTCCTTCCTGCCCTGGGAGGCTCCATGTGGGAGCCTTGGCTTCCCAGGCTGCAGATGGGAAAGCCGCACACACCCAGCTCAGCTCCTGCCTGGGTAGCTGGTGCCAACCATGGCTCTTTGGATTAAAGGAAGTAACAGCCTGAGGAGGGGGAAACTCCACCAGCTTCAGACGTAGTGAAATTTATGATGAAATAAGCTGCATGAATCCTCCTTGTTCAAGGGATTTGATCACACCTTAGCTGCAGGTGTGGGTCGAGGCATAGGGGAGCACAGGATTGATGCTGGGTGGTGCCCCAACTTCTTCTGCAACTGGAGGCAAGTCCAGGGTTCTGCAGTGAGGAAGAGGGAAATAACATTTGTTGGCATGCAAAGGCGTCACTGGTCACCTATAGAGGGTTTGGGGGCTCTGACAGCAGGAGTGTGGTTGCTAAGGAAGTAAGGCTATGGGTTGTGACTCCTCCTTTTAATTCTGCTTTCTTTGGCAAAATTCCCCCAAACAGAAGTGGGTTCAGAAAGGAGTCCTCTACAAGGCATTAAGATCAGAAATACAGTTTGTTGAAATAACTGACCCTTCCACCTCTATTTGCTTGTGAGCCAAATCCTGGACAGAATTCCTTTTGCAAATAATTTTCCCTTTAACTCACACGAGAGGAGCACAAGCAGCTTTAATTCTCTGCCTGGAATCTAGTGAGACAGTCATGCTGCATTCATCGCTATGGTGTCTGCCCCATTGTGCACAGACTTTCAATTAGCAAGTTTTCTGGTTTGGGTTTTTGGGGGGATTTTATGCTGGTTTTTACCCTCGTAGAAAACTCTCTCTTATAGCATGAAACCCTTTCATGCTGCCTGCTTGTTTTATTCTTGGATGTAATGTGGCACAAGCAGCATTCTGTTATACTCACAGGAAAGAAGGCAGTCTGTAAGGGAAGTGCTTACTTTAATAAATTGCAGATTTTTAGTACTTGGGATATTTGTTCCAACAGTGGGTTTTGCACTGCCCAAAATTTCAGTTTCAATTAACTGAAATTCAGTAGGCTGAATGAAAAGATCTTAAGTAGCATGTGAGTCAGGCTGTCAGAATGTGTGCTTGTAGGAGGTGGCTGCTGCCTGCTCAGCTGATGCACAGGAGTCCTGAGCCTTGGAAACAAAGGTATGGATCTACACAAGCTGTGTAGTCTTTGCTCATTTTCCAGCATATTTCAGGATAAAGGTCTGATACTCGTGTCATATAAATGGTGGCACTTTGTGGCTGCAGGTGGTTGGTCTTTCTCTGCCTCCTTTTCCTCATGCATCCACATTCAGATCCGCATGCACATCCTGTCCTCCCTCATAAAAACAGATACCATAATAAAAAAGAGGCTTTATTAAACTAATGCAATAAAGCCGTTTTCTTTGAGGATTTAAACACTTCATTTTTAATAATAAAAATCAAATTGTCATTGTTGCACCCTGTATAAGTTTTATTCAAATCAGCCTCTAAATGCTTTGTGCCTAAGCAGCTCTCTCCTGAGATGTATGTATTTTAGCATTAGTTAAATGAGTTTAAGAACAAGGCTCATACTCTGGCTGTAGGCACTGAATCTGGAGATCAGAAGATTTCTTCTAAATGAAGGATTGATGTGATGTGTGCACTGAAGGGTACTGGGAGACTGTTGGTCTCCCATTCACGGAGGGTCAGCCTCAGTCAGAGTCCTTCAAGTACTGAAGTTTGTTAAACTGATACAAATGTAGCACCACACATTTTGATCATTGACCAAAAAAGAGCTGGTCAGGGAACGGGGTACAAAAACAGTTTTGCCTGATGGAAACTGTGACAGAATGGATATGAAGGTGCTTGGTTTGGCTAACCACTCAAAATTTTCCACTGATTATCTAAAGCAATTTTGTTCAGCAAAATTGGACTGGACACTTTGCCAGGATAAGCATTTCTGATAGAATTCCAGCACTTCTGCTTCATATCCTAGCTGGAATTAGGAAGAGATGCAAGGGAATGGAAACAAAGCAGTGAGCATTTGAAAATGAGCTTGAGTCCCAAGAAGCTTACAAATATTTCATATAGAGGTTCTTGGTGAGTGCTGTATACTTAGAGGCAAAGAGAAGTACTTCAGAATTGTTTAAGGCATCTGGTTCAGCTCAGAAGACAATACTGAAGGTGAGACCTGGAGTAAATGCAGAGAGGCAGAGAGATGTCATGGTAAAATCTTGCCTTGACATGAGAAAAACCCAGCGTGTGGAAGTGCTTTATTCCTTGAAGGGCTGTAAGAAGTCAGAGCTTCTGCTGCAGAGTTCCTGGACTGACCTGCTGCCTCCAGCTTGCGAGTAGCAGACAACTGTAAACATAAATGGTCATTTTTGCCTGGCAAAATCAAGTCTGTTGTTGTATACTCAAGGTACAATTACGGTAGTTCAGTAGAAATGTGTAGCTAACCAGGGGTTCCCTGGGTGCTGCCTTCTGTGCTGGAAACAGGCCTTGTATGCTGAGAGGGGACAGGTTGTCATCTCTGACCTTTAAGATCCAGATGTTGAAACTGAATAAATCTCTACGTTTTCTCATCCTGCTCAGGGTCACATCTATCCCTGATGGAAAGCAGAACAGCTTTTCTATTGAGACTTGTCAGTGCAAGTGCAGGGCTTAAAAGTACTTGGAACTTTAAGCACTGCAGAAGCAATACTTTTCTAGTATTTCAGCATTTTCTCTGTTGCTTTTGGCCACAGCTGAAGTATGGAGAGGCACAAATAGACTGAAAGTCTGAAAAAATGTTTATGCTTTTTCAGTGCTTCATATATATAATTTCCTTATACAGAACATATAAACTGAGGTTTAGCACATTAGTTGGGTTTATTTAAATTTTTGCCTTGGCCAGTGTTTTGATTGTCCAAAGCCTGTTCTGAACCTCTTTAACATTGGTGCCTGGTTTTGTAGTCAAATGGCTTAGGTCTGTAAGAGGGAGAGCATGACTTCTGTCCAAGTCATCGAACCTGATGTGGGTGAGGCCCTGTCCAGTGCTTCGGAGTCTCCTGCTGCCTGGTGGCCCTCGTCCTCCTCTGTCCCCAGGACACGAGTGCCTGGACTGCACTCCAGCAGCACTGCCTCACCCCCATCCAGATTGCTTCTCAAAAGTTCTGGTTGCAAAATCCTCCTGCCTTCAGTCACTGGTGGTGCAGTCTGCTGTCCCACTGAGATCTCACTGCCACCCTTTCCAGGCCTGAGCAGCAGCCCCTTGGGAGGAGGGCAGAGGGGCTTTGCTCACCTTCTGTGGGCTTTGTTCAAGCCTTTGTTTGCTTCGAGTTTTGTCTTTGGTCATCCAGTTGGTTCACTGGATGTCGGAGTCAACTGGAGTAACACTTGCTCTACATTGCACTGCACCATCTCTCAGGAGCTGCTTAAAAAAAGATTAGGTGCCAGTGAGGTTTGGGTTGTTTGTCCTGGAAATCCTGCAGTTAATAAAAGAAGTTCACAAATGGGGTTTCACAGAATAAATGCAAAGCAAACCCCTGTGACAGTGACTTTGCTGGCCTGAAGAGACTACATTTCAGCTAGTTTGAAAAAACATGGTCAAAATTACTCCTGCCTTAAATAGATTCAGTGACTTTTTTGTTTTGATTGGACATGTGCTTTTTTCTCCACCACAGGTATTATTTTCTTAAAGTCAGTTATGGATCCAGTGTGTAATTTTAAAAATAGTGCAAGTTCCAAGGGTAAACCAGGCTGTGCAGAGCCCTTGTCTCAGGGTGATCACACACCTCGTTTGCAAGCACAGCCTGTGTGAACATTAAACTTTGTCAGTTGCCTCTTCAGCAGCCGGTTTAAAAATGATGCAGAGGAGTGGAAAAGCAAAGATATTATCAGGCTACATGTCCTAAAATGTATCCTGGGAGCTGTGTTCTATGTAGAAGATCTGTTTGGCTATTTAAAGTCATACTGAGACTTTGTAGTCCCTGAAGATGATCTTCTAGGTTTGCAGAGTTGGTTACTCTGCAAACTGCCAATTTTTTAATTTTTATTTTTTAATATGTGCGATAGTCGGAAAGAGCTAATTTAGCCAATGGAATTTTATAATAAATCTATGAATGCTGTGGGTTTCCCTCCCTCACCCCCTCCAGCAGAAACATAATTTGCAGAAATGAAAACAGTCTTTGGCTGGCTTTAGGGTTTTCTCTAAAATAGAAACTAGGGTTTGTCTGGCTGGGCCAGTTTCCTCACCACACACCTGGTGTATATCACTTTAAAAAATACATTATGCCTCATTAAATTACAATTAAATGAAATCATGATCATTTGTTTTTCTGGAAGGAAGATGTTTTGCATATTGAAAGCCTAATTTGTTGCAGGTGACAAAAAGGCTGAACAGATTATTTAATATCACTTTATTTTTTTATAATGTTGCTCACTGGTTAGTTTGTGTATACTTCAGTAGCTCAGAATTATATTATTGTAAACGTTATTGCTCTCAAGACACTTTATTTTATTGTCTTCCCCTATCACTCAGCTATCTGCTGCTGCTGTTGTTTATCTTCAGTTGCGGGAGGACACGAGATTTGTCCCTCATGAGTCAGTTTTCTTATTAGCTCTCCTGCTGTTGACATGGTTCCTGAGCTGCCAAAGCACTTAGAGGAGCTGCAGAAAAACCCTCCTGGCAGGCAGGTTTGCTACCTGTGGGGCTGGAGCTGGGCACGGGGAGCAGGGCTCAGCCCTGCCAGCGGCTGCTGTGTCACAGGGCTGGGGGAAGCAGCGAGTGCCCCCTGCTGTAAAATACTGCTGCACCCCTGTAGCAGGGCAGCATGAGACCCCCACGGAAGCAAGAGCACAGGCACCAAATCTACCCCATGATGAGATGTGTCTGGTGATAAATCTGAGCCTTGAAGCACAAAGGTTGGTCTCTCAGGCAGGGAGGCACCTCTTAGTGCCGTGACCAAGCCACTCGTACCTGTGAGCCTCTGATTTACATACAGAGTCAATGACTGCACAGAAAAGTAATTGCTGGCATGCTTGCACAAATGTTTCTGCTCTCCAATTTTTGAAATTGGACCATAAATTTAGTGAGGCTGAAATGGGAGGGAGAAAAAACTGTCTCAGATCAGCTCCAATAGCTTTCCGGTCCCTTTCTTTCATACTAAACTCAATAATTTTTGAAGTTGAGCTTTTCTTTTAAAAAGAAGTTATATATAATATCCTTTCAAAGACACAGGGAATTAGAAATTTAGAGAATTGGTGGAACCCATATTTCATAGATTTACTTCATTTGGAGAATTTTTCACTGACTTCTGGGTAATAAGGACCTGAATTCATCTTGGAATCATACTTTAAGCTCCTGTACATCCTTTTCTGGTTAACCTCCCACAGCCTATAAGCCTATCAGACTTCAGAAAGCTTTTCAAAATGCCTTTAGCTTTTTTGAGGGGTGGTAAACCCTGAAGAAGAAGCCAAGTATGAGCATACAGTTGTATTGAGGTCACACAAAATACCAGAGGACAGCCCTGCACTGCAACTTCTGCAAACTTTTTCCCAGAGAGCCAACCTTTTTCACCAGCCAGCTTCTTTCTCACACCCCACTTCTGAGTGGAGTTCACCATGGTTCCATTCCAACTCCAGTCCTTCTGGTGCCCACACTGATCATTGCAGAAAAATGTAATTGGGAGTGTCTCAGCTTAATTGTGTAGATAAGGAACTGAAAAGATGGAGCCTACCTTCAGGCTGTGTGTGGAGCTTACTTGGAGCACTTGTATAAACTCTGCTGAAGTAGAGGTTTCACATGTGTGTTTTAGTGTAGGTGTTTAATAGCAGATCAATGCAGATACAGGTATGTCATTTGCTGGTCAGTTGGCTTTGTCAGGAAGACTGATAAATGCTAAAAATATTGATATTTGGTTAATTGGCCAACTGTAGTGACTGTGCTCCTAGCAAAGCTTTTTGAAAGAGGCTCTGATATGGAAGAAAATAAATGAGAACTAAATATTACAGGGCTTGGAGTACGTGGTTGCTTTCTAGTAACATTTTTCTGACAAGAAAGGATTGAGCCTTGCTTGTCCTTGGGAAGCAGCTTGCCTGGGTCCTGGCTGTGAAGTAACTGCAAAACACTGGTGTCAACAGCCACAGCGGGACCTGCAGGGTCCCTGTGCAGCTCCTGCTGAGCTGCTGCTCTCCCAGAGCCGAGCTGAGCCCTCCCAGCTCCCACTGGGATTTCACACGGCTTCTGTGGCCGGCATTCCTGGGAGCAGAGGTGCAGACAGCCTTGGGGTTGTGGCAGGAGGGAAGCAGGCACCATGTCAGATGGCTCAGGGAACCACATTGGCAGAATAGCCTTTTGAAACAATGAGCACACAGAATCACATGTTAATGTAAGATATCATTTTGATATCATAATGATATATTACATTAAGATATGAGCAGTCTCGATGGGCAGAACTGCTCCCTCTCTGCTTCCTCGCACACCAGCACACTAAAACAGGTATAGTTCTGGAATTTGCTGTTCCTGCTATTTGGAGTGAAGCCCCAGTTTGTGAGGTGTTGGATATGAGGGGGTGCCTGGGGAAGCTGGTGGCACATGCTGTGTCCTCGATAGTTTCTGTAGGCCCTGATCCAGATTTGTGACTTGTGTGCTGTGCCTTTAACTTTTAGATAATCCATGGAACTGTTGAGTGCAAGTGCATACTCTTATGCACGAATTTAATCCCATCATTAGATTTAAGCCTCTTTTAATGACATTTTCATCTCTCCAATTATTTTTTTTTTTCTCTTTATTTTTTGGAAATGCTGCGTAATGGGTTTTGTAAAAATGAGATTAATATGGTATTCATTCACGGTTGTGATGTGAAGCCTGTGGTATTTTAAAATGAGGCATGAAAGAATGGGTTAAATCCCTAAGGCTAGATTCTAAGGTTTTATTATTGCTTCATTTTTCTCCTTTAAGAAATGACTGTCCAAACTGAAATGAGCGGACTGTAACATCAAAACCCAGCCAAACATTTTTCTTTATAAACCTCCTGCACTGTTTAAATGTCGAAACTAAATTTACCAACCTTGGCAGATTTGTCAAAGATGAACAGGATTGCCAAGTGTTCCCAGCTTCAAGTAAAAAGAGAAAGAGAGAGAGAGATCTAACAGCTCCTAAAATATTTGCAGCAAGCACCTGGTGATAACTGCAATTTCTTCTAACCAGTGCACCTACCTTCCTATGCAGCATCTCCATACTCAGAAGCTTATTACTGTGCCAGAATAGGACAGTCCCAAAATAAACCCCAACCCCCTGAAGAAAAACACTTTCCTACAAAATATCCCCTCAGGGAGAGCCCATGAGATTCTGATGTAGATTCTCAGTATTGCAATCCAGCTGGTTACACTAAACAATTTTTTAAAAACCAAAGAAACCCATCAACACATGACTGGCTTTTTTTTTTTTTTCTTTCTTTCTTTTTTTTTTTTTTTTAAACCAGGGCTTGTTGTCAGAGATCCTGCGTAAAGAAGAAGACCCTAGGACAGCTTCCCAGTCCCTCCTGGTGAACTTACGGGCAATGCAGAATTTCCTCAACTTGCCTGACTCGGAGCGGGATCGGATCTATCAGGATGAGAGAGAGAGGAGTATGAACCCAAACGTGAGCATGGTGTCCTCAGCTGCCAGCAGCCCAAGCTCCTCCAGAACACCCCAGGTAAGGTGCAATCCCTTGTTACCTATTCGTTGTGTGGATTATTCCAGGGAAGGAGTTTCTTTCCACCCTTCCCCTGTCTGTTGCTCCCCTTGCCCACATGAGTTGTGGAAAATCTTTCATAAGGTTTTGGAGTGGCTGTTAGGAGACATTTAGTGGATTTCAGCAGGACTCTGTGATGATCATTCTAGCTTTAATCAATGCCATAAATGCAAAAGAGTATGTAACATTAGTGCCTGAAAGAGTACATGTGGGCATTATATACAGACTTTCAATTTATGTCCATTAAATGGCTATTATAGAATATATTACAGAAAGTGCACAGATTTTACTTGTGGCCGTTACCTTCTTCAGAACACAGGAAATTTCTGAGCTTCTGGTTCATGTATGTTGCCCTAAAAAGTGTCTAGTGAAGAGAGGTCGACAGTGCATTAGATAGATGTTGTTAGAGAACACTGTGCTCCATATCTGCATAGGAAATCACAGTCCTTAAGTTAGAGATTTTTACAAGTAAGCATTTGAGGTACAGAAAGTGGAGATGGACAGCATGCTCAGAAAGAAGATGATGCTTAGAGTTCCCAAGCAGCTGTTATCTCATTGACTAAACTGCATGTGTTTATTAACGTGCTGTTGCCACCCACCCTTCCCTGGGTAGGTTGTTCCTTTGCGCTAAGAAAGAGCATCCACACACTGTAATAGTCATCCCTACCTTGTACCAGGCTGATGCAGTCCCACATGTGTTCTCTGCAAAGTGAGGGTGCTTGCACAGGGCTTCTGATGAATTCCTGTCATGACATTTGCCTGACTTTGTCTGAACTTTCTAACAGTGAGTCGGTTCTAGCACTTTCCTGATCTTTAGTAAATGGGCCCGTGTAACCCTTCTAATAATATCAATGAACACTTCTCATTGAATTCTGTAGTCACAGTTGCTAAAAGTAAGTAAGCAAGCAAGTAAGCACTGCTGGGGGGAGTGAAGTTTTACATTCAGACTGACCATCCTTAGGGAAGGTGTGTTGATTTTGTAGAAGCTGTTGAGGTTGTTCATTTTAACCCAGACATGTAGGTGCACTTCACTAAGTAAATGATGTAGAGAACTGTTTTCACTGAAAGCAAGCTTGTCCTGCCAACCCATATCTGACATTGAATTTTCATTACATAGGAAACTCATTGTATGCTTCTTATCTTTTTTTGTTACCTTTAAGTGAAAATAAAAATATATACAGATTTTAATAGTGGGTACACTGTTTTACTGTTTAAATATTGCACCCACTTTCTGCATTGGTATTGATTCATTAAAGAATTAGCTTACTCCTGCTTATATTTGTTGCAATAGGTTTTGCACTAGAATCAAGCACTGAAAGGAAACTGAGAGTTAAGATGCAATAAAAATCGAGAATGAAAATTGGATCTCTTGCCCCATCTCATTCCTGTGTTGAAATATGCCTTTTTCCTGTGCTCTAGCCACAGCTAGAACATAATTTAAAATAATGGACATTTTGCCTGCATTTTTAAGAGCTAAATGTTGCTAGAAAACCATACTCTAGGAGTATAAACCAGCCCATACTTGCCTTATTTTGGCTTGAAGAACCCAGTAGAATATTGTGAGGTTTTTGATCAGCAACACACAAAGGTTTGTGTACCCAGTGCTCGCCTTGTGCCCGCTGTGTAACATTTCCCCAGCCCTGAGAGGGCCAGCACCAGTCAGCACAGGTGCTGTTTTGACAACTTGGACACCTCTGCAAATGAGGCTCTTCCCAGCTCCTGGGCAGGCAGCACGGCTCCTGTGCTTCCCCATATGCCTGCTATTAGTTGTGACGAGACAATCGCCGGCCTCGCAGGCAGCACGCGATTCCCGGCAGCGCCAGCTCCCCAGGCAGCTCTCTGACCCACCCTGGAGCGGGGTGCTGTGGGGCAGCAGTGGCGGGAGCTGCACCAGCCTTGCAGGAACTGTGTCAGTGTGCCAGAGGAGGTGATGGAATGGCAATTGGAAGTGTGGTTTCCATAGATACCGATATCCTGCGGCAGTGCTTTTGGGATTGAGCGTGCTGGGTAGGAGAGGAATGGCAGATACCTGTGGAAATGCTCATGCTGGGGCTCTCATGCAGGCAGGTGTAAGGGCATGCAGAGTAACCCAGCTCAACTCTCCCTGACTGTGAGCCAGCCCCAAGCCACCCTTTTGTGGCATCCCTGGCTCAGGAGCAGCATCACGGTGAGAATGGCAGATTGATCCAGAAAATGGGGTACAGTAGCTGTGGGGAAGATGCTTTGAGCTGTTGGGTGTGCACACAGAACCCCAGCAGTAAGGGGCTGGGTTGCAGTGCTCTGGCACTGTGGTTGCAAACACTTTTTGTTTCCCCACTGTTTGCAACAAGATGTTTCAATAGTGGTAAACTCCTTCTTAATATCAAGGCCAGCTTTGAATCTAGGCCTTTAACATGAAATACTTTATTTTAGTGACTGTGATACTTTTGGTGGATACTTGCCCTTCCTGTTTTGGTGATTAAAAAATGGTGCAGCTTTCAGGGTGTGCAGGGCAGGCCTTTTTCTGACATATGGCTGTGGACCTAGAAGTGTAGGAAACCCATGCAGGATGGAGTTATATTTTAAATCTTTCTTTTACATGCTAATTTTATTCTTCACAGGATCTCAGACATCCATAACAGCCTTTGAGGCCATGGTGACCTCGGCTGCTGTGCTAGCCAAAGACTCCAATGCCTGGAAGGACTTTTTTATACCAGACAAATCTCCATTAAATCAGTTCTGACAGACTTGGACAGTCCTTTTCCTTTCCATGAACCCTTTGTTGTTTTCTTATGTTTCCCACAATTGCCCTAACTCTCATCTGTCTGTAAACATTGAATTTCAGAGTGGGGTGTCTGGTCCGGTCAGGTGTTGGACTGACCCGGCTCATGAGGATGGCAGTGGTTCAGCCCTGGCCTCCTGAGGCTTGGTGGCCGTGCTCTGCCCCAGCTGCTGTCTGGCTGCCTCTGCCTGCACACAGGGCTGGCCTTAGGGAGCAGGGAAATCTTACACCCTTTCTGCTTGTGTCCTGCCTATGCCTGGCAGGGAACAAGCCCAGAGCAGTGCCTGCTGAGCCTGGAAAGGGAGAAGATACAGGTTGGTTGAAGCGTTATCTGGAAGTCCTAAGGAAGAGTGATTAGTCTAGAGTGTTGTCTTGATTGGATTTTGGCTCCATTATTAATGTGGCCTTGGTACAAAAGAGATGTTAGGAAGAGGAAGATCTGGAGGACAACAAAACAGAAAAAGAAGTTCAGGTTTGGTTTTGTCTAGTTAACCTTCCCATTAACAAATAAACATTTGGGCATGTATGCCTAGTTAAAAATTAACATTAGATGTACTTTACGAGACTTCAACTCTGACACAAAAACGGGATCCATCTGAAAAGGTTCGTAATTGGGCCAAATATGAGTGTCATTGGGGTCTATGGGTGGTTTGGATCTATTGGGAAATGTGAGCTTTGCCATTTAGGTTGTGTTCTTTCCTAAGACTTTTATATCTCAAGAAAAAACAGAAATTCTATATCAGTAACCCACATTTCCCTTAAAAAGTAAGGGGTGCAGGGATCAGCCCTGGTATCTCTCCTCTTTGAGCTCAGGAAAGTAAATGAGATCTGTCTCCAAGGGGCAGCTGGTGCTGGGAGCACTCAGTGAGCATCACACCGCCCTCACTCCCTCTCCTGCCAGTGCATCCTGGGGACCACCAGTCCAAGGGGCTCTAAAATCCACATCCTGTATTGACAGAAGACTTGGAGAGGTAGTCCAGTCCAGGGAAAGCACTGGCAGCGTCCGTTATTGTCCTTCATTTGTCACAGAAGCTGATGGGAAATCATTCAATTAAAAGGAGTGCAGTGGAATACACAAAATCTCAATATGAGTTTAGGAGAATGAGGGCAGCGCATCAAAGGCATGCCAAAGCCCAGCTTTATGAAATGATTTTTTTTTTCATTTCCACTGATTTCCTAGGTGAAATTAGGTGACTGTCTGGCTAGCATAATGATGATAAGGCTGGGAAACCATACATACTCAAGTGACATACGTATAGTTTTAATAAAGGATGAGGGAGACTTGAGGGAGTGCATTAAATTGAGTAATAATTTATTATTTAGAGACCTCTACCCATTTACTCATTTTTTCTGGGAGAATTGGCTCTTCCTCCAAGGTGTAGGCCACATTTAGAGAGGGGGAGAAGGTAGAGCCTGGTGGCTGTGCTGCAGTAGCTGGCTGGCAAAGCCAATGTCAGCCCCTGCCTGCAGCCCCGTGCCCCAGCTACCTATCCTGTTGTTGAGCTGCTCAATAAACATGCTGGGAGAGTGAGAGGGGGAGAGTTGACAGGGCCTTGCATGTCCTATAGGAATGCACTGCAATTATTTCCAATCACAATTAACCTGATTAGAATAATGGACAGGAAGTGTCCCTCTGTAGCTAATGCAGTTTGGCATCAGCTGACTGAAATCCTTTGATAATTTCTGCACAGATGGCTGGGCTGAAAGCAGCACTTTTTTAATTATTATTTTCATGGTCTCTTGGTAGGCCAAAACCTCGACACCAACAACAGACCTCCCCATTAAGGCGGACAGCGCCAACATCAACATCACAGCTGCCATTTATGATGAGATCCAACAGGAGATGAAAAGGGCCAAGGTATCTCAAGCTCTGTTTGCCAAAGTGGCTGCCAATAAAAGTCAGGTGAGTGGTATAGGGGATTTCATTGTTGTGGGGCTTTTTGGGGTTTTGTTTTTAAAGCAAACTCTGAGGTCGGGACTAGATCTATCTCTTCCTCCCACCAATAAAATTACATCTGTTCCTACAATAATAATAATTTTCATCTCTGGGGAACCTGTCATGTTTGGCTTTTGCCTGCTTAAGTGGTTTCCTTTTCCCTTTTAAAAGAGACTGAGGAAAGGGTCAGTTCACAGCCAAGTTTTTTCTCCCCTTTTGTACAAACATGTATGTCTTTTCCCACATGTGGTGTATAACTTACACTTCTGCTAACAGGACAAGGAATCTTTCAAAACGGTGGTATCTTACTCATTCAGCAGGTAATGAAATTGCTTTCTCAAGTGGTTAACTGAGGGAAGGAATGGGAAACTGCGTATTAGGCAGGTGTTTCCTTTTTAGCATGTTGTATGTGCTGCATATGGTATTGCCATGTGAATAATTCACATCGGATCCAATCATTTTTACAAAAAGGCATGAGAAGGCACTGCAGTGAGTTCTGCTGGATTCATTCCTACCTTGGGTGTAAAAAATACATGTGGGCAGACCTAGGTCAGGGTGAAATTCTTAAAGAGAATCCATTAATTTAAAATTTTCATCCAACTCTTTAAAAAAATATAATGCACCAGAAGGGATTTTGTGGAAAGGAGGACAGACAGATATTTTTGAAGGGCAGAAAGTGGATTGGAGATTGTTGGAAGGAATTGTTTACTCAGTGAAAAGAGCTGCTTCTGATCCTGGATGAAATTATTCAGTTCAGCTAGGAGAGGGCATCAATATGCACACAAAAATGCACAAATGTGCATTTTTGTGCATGTGACAATGAGAGAGTGGGATAGAGGTATCTAGGTACATGCACTCTGAAAAACACACTTTCCTCTATGCAGGGAAACAACATTATAGTCATTAAAGTAGATGTAAAATAAGCAGTTGAAAGGCATATAAAGAAAGCATCGAAGGCTATCAAAGCACATGGGAAAGCCTTGTCCTTGTTACAGGTATTTGTGCCCTGGCACATGGAGATCTGATTAATTTTTCTTTCCTCATGTAATCATTAATTTTCTTTGCCTTTTGCTTTCTCCTGTCAGGGTACAGGGGTTACAGTCCCTCTACCCCCCCAAACCAAATCCCAGGCTCAGTATGAAATACATAAAAGAAAATACCATGGAACCCTCTTAAACTGTTAAATGCATAAAAATCTCATGTACCACATGGCAAAATATAATGAGAACTGGAGCTGTTAAACGAATAAAGCTGTTAAAAGCATAATGCCACTTGGCACAACTACTGTGCATTTAACGGTTTTCCACTGTGTAATAAATGACATATGTGGTAAACGTGCAGTAAATATAAAAACTGCACAATTGATTTTGCAAACGTGCCCCTTATTCTTTACTCCATGCAGATATCAAAGTTCCACCCAGAATCCGGACTGGACAGCTTTTAATAAGGAGTGTTTAACACAGACCGAATGCCAGCCTCTCTGAGGTTTGGCTTAAAATTGCCTGCAAGCTTCCTGTCATTATACCCAGAGGCTTCTTGAAATAGAGAGGGACTGAACCACCCAACAATAATTTGGGTGGCTCACCAGCTTTGGTCTGTGCCAGCTTGAGTGCACTTCCCTGGCAGCATTGCACACCAGCATCAAAACAAAAATAAGATCTGTAGTCTTTCACGTGGAAAAAAAACAGGACAGATTTTGAACACCAGATGCAAAAGGTTAAGAGCAGGATCCACAAATGTTACTGTTTAAAGCAAAGTTACTGCACATAAAGGTTTTGTTTCTTCAGCAGCAGCAGTGAATAAAGAAGTGTTTCTGAGGCTGATGTTTCTTTTGTTTCGCAGCCTTGCCAAGGCAGCAGTGGCTCCCTGGGATGGCCCAGCAATCGCCATGCTGAGATGTCAGAGTGCTCTGCTGGAGCATGAAACTGCTTTATGGGGGCACTGGAAGGCAGGGACAGAGGAAGCCACAGCCAAGAGCCAAAGTGGTATGGGGCCTCCTCTGCCTCAAAGCCCACCTGTGTGCCTGGCCCTGGCCTGGCTCGGTGTGCCTGTGGTGTCCCACTGCTGGCTGGGGAGCTCTGTGGCCCGGAGGAGTGCCTAAAGCAAGGGCACAGCTGCTTGCATAGGGGAGAGCCACAGTGTCGTGGTCAGCCTGTTGCCTTAGGTCTAGCTTGTCTGGAAACTAGCAGTTGGGTGTTCCCAGTGCTTTGCACAGGCCAGCTGTGCCAGTTGTGGGCATTTCTGGTGGAAATGCTGCTGATTTCAGCAGCTGAGTTACATGGTGGGAAGTGCTCATTGAAAACTGCCCATGTTTGCAGAAGAGAGAGTTTGAAAGGGGGTAGAAAAGAGCTAGTCTGAGGCTTTGCTTGGACTCTCCGCCAAGGTTCGCTCACTTGCTATTCTCCACAGGCCTGGCTTGTGTTGCGTTGGCTTCCTCTATTATTCCCTCACCCCAGACTACTGAGAGGCTTCCAGTTTGCTAACAAGGCATGTGTTATGTTGGGCGCTGCTGTTCTGTCAACAGCAATCCACGGTGCTGTGAGATCGCAGTTTTAGCAGGCAGTGAATCTCCAACAGGGATGTTTTGACATTTTATACACAGGGCTGTGTGTCATGTACCCCAGAGTACATCCAGAGGCAATGGGGGCCTCATTTCCTCTTCTGTCTCTGTACAGGAAGAGTGGTACCCACTGGGAACAGTTATTGCAAGTGGCATCATCTAGTGGTGGAGTTAATTGACCTCTAATTTAACAAGTAACCATCTTCATTTTTAAGTCATGGCAGAGTCTCAGCAACTGAAGAGAAGGGCAGTTTCTAGAAACTGAGGTTGCAAATCACAGCGCTCACAAGTCAGCATAAATGCAAGTTTCAGGGCCTCATGGAAGTACCAAGGTAGTAGGGTGAGAATTCTTTAAGGGAATCCACCTTTATAAAGATTTCAAGCCATTCATTTTAGACTTTGACTTATTCATCACTTACTTACCTTAATATTTTATTCCTTACAACTTATATCTAGATAACTGTAGCCTTTGTGAAGTGCTGTGCATCCCTTTGTATTTTTGAAGCCAGCAGGAGCTGAGAGCTCAGTGCTCTCACAACACAGCCTCCAAAGCTGCTCTCCTATTTTAGTTGCCAGCTGTTAGTGATGTATTGGATGGACAGCAGGATTGCCTGGGGATGCTGCCTACTAGTGCCCTTTTAGTGGTTGAACCTGGGATCTGTATTAGCACATTGGGAATGTTTCTGAGTGTGTCTGGAACACCAGGGTTTGGTTTCCAGTCTACACTTCAGTCTCCCCTGGTTATATTTAATTCACAAGAAAATAGGTGTTCTGGTGTGCTGTTTCAGAGAGGTTTGGCCTGTGTGTGTGCAGAGCTGGGCAGTGGGACAAGCAGAGACTTTGGCCTTGGATTACTGCAAGTTTGGATTGTTGGTCTTTACAACTGGCTTCTACATTCAGTTCTGCAACTGCTCTACAGTCCAACTTCAGGAAAACCATTTCCCCCATGACTGTGTACTTCTAATGCTGTGCAGCAGCATCTCCCCTTTGACCTCTGCTAGTGAGAGTCCTATCAGAGACTGTGCTGTGCTCAGCAAACATTTTTTTCTTAGTCTTTGTAAAATGGGTTTATGAATGTAGTTCTGTTCATAATGAACAGTGGCTATCAAAATAAATAGTGGGCACAGCTGGCCAGAGCCCTTGTTGACAGTCTGAGGGAGGGCAGAGTTCATATGAACATTGAGATCAAACTTCCCACAGTTCTCCCAGGGCAAGACACTCTTAATCAGCCTGGGGTGGCATGGGGAAGCATGTTGGTGGGCATCAGTGCTGGAAAGTGCAAATGGAACCTTCACCAGTCCAGTGAAAACAAAAATATAGCCTTGAAACTGTAATTCTTTTCAAGGCACTGGAGTTTATTCCAGTTGCACCATAGCAAAGCAAGAGAGACCCCTTGGAGCAACATTTGAAAAAATGTTAAGCTACCAAAGATCGGTCTCTGGGTTGTATTTTTATCCTGTTGAAAAGAAAGCAAACAAACAATAAACTTGATGAAGCTTTGCGTTTGGGGACAGAAAAGCCCTTCAGTTGAGGCTTTGCAGGTAAAAAGCCCCAGGCTTGTGGATGGAAATCACTATGACAGTTCCTTGCCTTTCCTCTGACTTTTCTTATTCATGTCAAGGTCCCTGCCTCGTTGCCAGTTCTCTGGCCAAGGAGGGTGCTAGCCCGCAGTAGGATCCCATGCTAGATGGGACTCCACACCATGGCCACCTTCCCGTGCCCTTACCTCCTGCTTGTCCTCAAGAGGGAAGTACAGGCGCTGCAAGAGGAATGAACAGTGTCACTCTGAGGAAGGATTAGCTCTAGAAATCCTTAATTTCATCCTTCCCTCTCTTTCCTACCCAACTTACATTCCCTTGTATTCATCTGATAGAATGGGATGCCTTCTCTCTCCCTTTTAGTTTATAATAGGTGTTTTCTGTGGCCTTAAACTAATTAGTTTCCAGTGACGATGAACAGCAGTTAGAAAAAGCAGCTGGTGGTGAAGATGGGTACTGTATATAGTGTGTGCATATGGGGCCCTTCTTACAGCCTCATCATCTCAGTGCTTTTATGGTGCTTTGGATCTCCGCAGCTGGGGTGTGTCTGTTGTGCTGATATTTCAATGTCCTTGTCACATACGGAGGAAACACAGAAAGACACTTCTCTCCTTGACTGAACTTAGAATTTCTTTGAAGTACCTTTGGACTAGAGCTTCTTTGTTTTACAGACCTGTATGTGCAGTCAGAGTGTGACCCCACCCAGGACAAGAGAAGTGGGCCCATATGAACCTCATGGGGTTCGACAAGGCCAAGTGCAGTGTACTGCAACTGGGTCAGGGCAACCCCAGTATGAGCACAGGCTGATGGATTCAGGGATTGAGAACAACCCTGCCAAGAAAGATTTGGGGATGCTGGTGGAGGAAAAGCTGGACAAGAGCTGTCAAAGTGCACTCTCAGCCCAAAAGGCCAGCTCTGTCCTGGGCTGCAGCCAAAGCAGTGTGACCAGCAGGTTGAAGAAGGTGATTCTGACCCTCTGCTCTGCTCTGGTGGGACCCCACCTGGAGTACTGCATCCAGCTCTGGGGTCCTCAGGACAGGAAGGACTTTGACCTGTTGGGGCAAGTCCAGAGTGGGCCACAAAAATGATCAAATGGCTGAAGCACCTCTCCTGTGATGTCAGGCACAGGGAGTTGGGGCTGTTCAGCCTGGACAAGAGAAGGGCCCAGGGAGCCTTCATTGCAGCCTTTCAGGGATGGGCTTATTGGGGCTTAAATGGGGCTTATTTAGCAGGACCTGTTGTGACAGGGTAAAGGGTAATGGCTTGGAACTAAAATAGGGTAGATTCAGACTAGATAGATAAGGAAGAAACTTTTTACACTGAAGGTGGTGAAACTCTGGAACGGGCTGCCCACAGAAATGGCAGATGCCCCCCCATCCCTTGAAACATTCAGGTTGCTTAGAGTCCAACCTGACCTATTGAAGATGTCCCTGCTCATTGCAGGGGGTTGGACTAGAGACCTTTAAAGGTCCCTTCCAACCTAAACTATTCTATGATTCTGGGAAAGCATCTGCAGCAGTGCATTGGCCCCTCAGCAGCTGAATGAACAAGGGGCAGTTGTGGAGCAGGGGCTTTGCTCACAAAGTCTTTGGCAGACCCGGGAGCTGATGGTGGGCTGCTTTCCCTAACCACAAGCCCACACTTCCTCTCTAGTGTGGGGAGAAGCTAGTTTGAACTTGGAATCCTGGAAATACCCTCAGTGTACAGCATCCTTCCCTCTGAGGCCAAGAGTTGTAAGCAGACTTAGTGTTCCCATGGATCTAAGATACTTCAGGGCTCATATATCTCATTCTTTTTTTTTATAATTTCATGCTTTATGAGGCTAGTGAGAAACTGGCCCTCATGAAAGTGCTTTGCATTTTGCCTTGAATTTTCTGTGGAGGAAAAGTACCAAGCATTTCAGAAAATCCACACTATTGAGTGATTAACCTTGAACTGTATCAAAATTCTCCAAGTAAAGCTTCTCAGGTTCAGTCCCCCTCCCCCGGCCCTCATCAAGAATTCATTGAAGCCATGACAGAACTCTCCATTACAGTTAGTCTTTTATCCATTTCAGCTTTCTTGATTAGGTTATCTTGAATCATTAGGGGGTTTATTTATTTTAATAGACACTTATTGGATTCATGGTAAGAGAGTTTGGCGACTAAGGAACAAGAGCTGAATATTATCTAGCTCATTTTGCACTGTAGAGTCCCAAACTGAGCAGAGAGGAGAGGAGCTGAGGAAGTTTGTCCGGAGGACTCCTGTGATCCCACGTGGGAGGGGAGCCTTCTCTGGGGAGTGCAGCATTTCTTTACTAATCTTTTAAGATTTGCGTCAATCATTGCTGCTTTTTTTCCCTTTTGTCACATATGTTGACATTTTCTGCACTGATGATGTGGGTGAGGAAATGGCCTTTTACATTTATTTTTGAGATTTATTCCTGAATCACTCATACTAAAAACTCTTCATTTGCCTACTCATGCTTTCACTGGAGACCCTAGAAAATGTCAGTGCAGGAAACTAGCAGTATTATTGTTGTTGTTATTGTTATTGTTAATGTTATTAATTTTAATGTAAGTGCAGGGAAACACAAGGTCAGTTAAGCTGCAGGTTTGTCCATGCTCAAAGCAGAGCAGCTGCCTGTGACTAAGTCACTGCGGACACCCAACTGCCACCTCCTGCAGTGGCTTTTGGCAAAGTGTAAACATGGGCCTGTACCCCAGTGTGACTGTGAGCCTGAACTCTTCCCGTGTGCCTTCTTTGTCCTTGGTCCTTGGCAGGCTGCAGGGCAGCAGATCTGCAGGAAGCAGCTTTTGGGGTCAGTGTGTTTGTGCACACCTTCACTGAGTGCTGGAAAAAGTGACCTTACTGTGGTCTGGTACCTCTGGCTGCCTTGCTCCAGGGTAAGCCCAGCAAAAGTGAAAGGGTCAAGCTGCTAAACAGGGCTCTGGGATCAGTGACAGAGGATATGGCTCAGGATTGCTGCACCAGCTCGCTGTCCTCGAGGGGGTTTGAGGGCGCCAAGGCTCACTCATTGGTGTTCTAAGCGTGCTGTTTCTTTAACAGCATAAAAGCACTGTGGGAATGGCTGACTTTCTACAGATTTTTGTTGTTGTTTGCTTAGCTGTGTGGAAATGTATTTGATTAGAAGACAGAGTGAGAGGTTAAAAATAGGACATTAATATGATATTATCTTTTTTATCAAAAAAAATGCTTAGAAAATGTTTATCTTGTCTCAGGAGAACAACAAAAATAGAGGCCAGCACTTCTCTGCAGCTCTCTTTAATGAGCTAAATTGGGCTGCGTTCTTGATGCCTCTAGAAGTTTTGGGGTGAAATGAAGGAAGTTCTGAGCAGAATTCCTTGTAACCACAAGCACTGGGTGTGCCTGAATGTGGAGCCAAAAGCATCCTTTAATTGTGGTGTTTTTCCTCCTCTTATTTTTAATGGAAGACATTCCCATTTGAGAACCTTAGAAGCTGACATTAAGGGCTGGGTTCTGCCACCCATATTGACACTGGTGTGTATCAAACTCTCTGGTAACTCTGTGGCAGCCAAGGGTGCTGCTTGTGCCTTGGAGTGAGACCTGTGATGTTCAGGGGAGGCAGGACCAGAAACACGGCATGTTATGGGTCTGGGGAAGGGTGTGTTATTTGTTAGATCTTTCAGAATACATTCACGGAAATTATATTTACTTGTAGTGCAGTGAGCTCAGATGCTGTGGATGAGTGGGGGAAAAGGTGGTGAGATAGCGTCTCCTTCACTTTTCCATCTTCATGCCAATAAATGTAACTATAGATGAAAATTTGCTGTGAATGGCTGTAGCTCCAAAAATTTCTGTATGTTAGCATTTCTTAAATGAAATAATTCTCCTGGAAAGCTCTGTGTAACATACACAGACCCCAAAGAAATAAATAAAAGAAAATAAAAAAATTGTAACCAAAAAACGCCAAGTTGAGATTTTTAACAGTAAAAGGAGATTTTTGTGTATTAATAATTCATGAGTTCTCATTGAACATGCACGAAGAAACGGTGCTATTCAATAGAGAATACTGTCATCTGTCACTGTTTTATTTGACATTTACACTTTTTTTTTTTTTGCCTGGTACTGCAAAAACTTTCTTGGATGGCGTGCTAAGATTATTTAAATAAATAATTTTAAAAAGCCGATGCAGACTTTTCATCTTTGCATGGGGAAGGCGGTTACTTGCAGTCATAAAGAACGTGTGAGTAAGCTGCAGCACTCTATGTTTTCTCACGTATTAGTCAAAGCTATTGCCTAATAAACAGCCCCATAGATGGATAGAGAGGGGCTTGAATGAGTGCCTGAATGAAGAGAGGGAAGGATAGAAAAAAGAGTAGTGAAAGGACAGATTTGATGCAGATAAGTGTACACATGCACGCCGTGGGTATGCGTGTGTATGTGCGGGGGTGAGCGAATAATGGCTCTTGTGAAGAAAGCTGACACAAATACATTGCAAAAATAAATATTTATAAATGGTATTGGGGGAGATCCAGTCCCGCACAACGTGAGAGAAGACAGGGCATTTAGCACAATAACAATTCAGTTAGGCACACCTTGCAATTTCTTGCTAATATTAGGCTCATGGAAATCTTTCTGCTCTGTAGGTTAGTTATTATTTATAAAAATCACAGAACCAGCTGATACATTCATAAGCTAATTATTGTAGCAGCTGGGTACACATGGTGCAATATGTCTGAGGCTGTGAAGTATCACAGATTTCTTGGGGCCTGCTGTGGTGGGGGTGTGCTGTTGAAGGCTAGATCCCTTAATCTGATCAGCCAAGCAAATACTTTGTGGGGAAACTGGATTAATATCTCTCTAAATACCACGGATGTGCTTCACCTTCAGAACCAGGCTCCTTTAAACGTGCCATTAGCTTATCTCCTTTGGGGAATGGAGAAGTTCTCAGGTGTCCTCAGGATGGCGGGGTCCTTGCCTGGTGCCTCCCTTTGCCAGAAATTAATTTGGTTTGCTCGTGTCTGCACACATGGTCACACTGCAGTCTAATCTTTTCCCTAATAGCTCCAAGGTCAGGACCTCGCATGTTGCCAGGCAAATTGAGCGCTATCCTTCTTAAAGACTAATGGCAGCGAGTGCCTAGTCCGTAATGAGGCCTGTAGTGTTGCTCTAAGTGATTGTAATGAGCGCTGATTATAACGGGACAGATAAATCAAAGCGCGGCAGTCGCCACCGGCCCGCCCGGTCCAGCCTGGGAAGGGGAGGTGGCCCTGCCGAGATGTGCCTGGGCTCTGCCAGAGCCAGGCACCGTATCCTCCCACGGGCCTGCCCAGCAATGGGGGACAGCTCCACCAGGTGCAAAGCTTGCTCTGTGTTTTCTGTTACACAGTGGGTCTTCATGCTGCAGCATCCCCCAGGAGGTGTTAAACATACCTGCTTGAAACATTTTGAAAGAGTTCAGTTGGAGACTTATTCAGATCACTGAAAACAGGGAGAAACAGGAGCTGATTTTTTCTACAGATGGTTTATTTCCCATTTCAAAAATTATTTCCTTTGTATGGAGGAGCCCCTGAGAAAAGACTGTGGAGCTGGAAGATTTTCTTCCTATCTTTTCTCTAAAAGAGTGAAAGTTTTGGGGGATTTGTGAGCAGCAGAAAGAGAAGAACTGAGGATATGGGATGTGGCCAAACCACATTAAAATGCAGACTTCACCTGGCTGAGAGATTGCCCAAATACCAATCAAAACACTTCAAAAATACAACACAGAGGTTTTTTTTCCCTAAGTAAATGATTAGATATCTTGTTTTCATCCTTGCCCTGCCACCCCCCAGCCCTCCTAGTTTATTGCAAGAAAAGATCAGGTCTGCGCAAATGTGGCCTCTCACTTGTAAAAACAAGGCAGTGTTGTGTTACAGATTAGTTTATAAATCCCTGGTGGCTTCACAGTTCAGTGCCTACAGCTGCTGCAGATGGGCCTGGGTTTTTGTCTCTTCGCTGTGCTGCAGCCGGCAGTTGAAGGAGAAAATGGAATGATCAGGTTATTAACATGTAGGCCGTGAGGAAGAGGCTGCACAATGAGAACAGCTGGTGTTGCTGTCTTGGCTGATGCAGCGGAGATAATCAAATCTTGCCTTTTTGGGGGGGGTGAAGGCAGAAGACACAGTGGAGAGTAAGACAAACAACGGCTTATGATATTATACACGGGGTTTAGAGTGCACGGTAGAAGTTGTCAGTGGCTTACACGTTGTTACACAAAAAAGCAATACCAAAAAGCCCCCCCTGTGGGCTGGTAATGAACCCAGCTGTTCAGCCTGCTCTGGTCACTGTTCAGAAAAACACAGTTTTGGCTGCTTCTTGTACCGAACATTTTTAACATCGATCAAGCTATCTTTTAGGTATTGTAAGGTGCCTGTCAAAATGGTGTCAGAACGCTGAGCTGTAGCTTGAAAATGATGGGTTATAAAGCTACTAGGTAAAATATTTTGACAGGAGTCAGTAAGGCGCGTTGACAGCATCCTCGGCATTATCTTCTCATCTTCTGTCATTTGCATTGCATCTCCTGTGCAGGCACAGGAGGGGAGCCACTGTCCCCAGCCTCCAGTGGGCTGGCTGCGCCCCCACACCGGGTAGGAGCGGCAGCAGCCGCGATCCCTGGCTCACCTGCTGGGGACGCCGGGTTACGCACTGCACATGGGATATGTCCTCACCCGAGCAGCTCTTGCCCTTGGGCTCTCCTTGCCCTTGGGGTTCAGGGTCATTTCCTCTTCCTGGAGTGCTTTCACCTCAGAGCTCTGAGCAGTCAGTCCTTCTGGAAGGGTCCTACAGCTCCAAACATACAGCAGTAACCTTTTAAAGGCATTTCAAACTAACCATAAAGCAAGAAAGCAGAAATAAAAGCTACTCTTATTACAATCTGTAATTGGGTTTGCAATTACCTCTGCCTAGCATCTTGGTATCTCCAGTAATTTCTTCAGGACCCTGTTTGCTGCTTTTGTGCTAGATGCTAGAGGATTCCCTTCCTGTAAGGCTGCATCTTCTCTAAGATTTTATTATTTAAAGATGTAAAATTTTAGTGGGGCTCAGAGCTGGGGGAGTCAGTGCAACATAGTGACAGCAAATGAGAAGTCTTGATAGTGTATTCTACTAGACATTTGGAGTAATGTTGAATTTCTGGTTCTGCAGCTGCAGGTTGCAGTGAGGGTTCTTAGCAGGTCTCATGAGTTACGTCTCCTTTTCTCTTGCTTGCATGAAGAAATGAAGGAGCTCTGAAATGGAAGTGAAGATGCTTCTTTGTTTCATCTTTGCTTTTCTGTAGGAAAAATATTTATATCTGAGCATTTTAAACATGATGTGAATATGATGGGGCCAAGACTCTGTGCTTCCTGGTTTCTGCTAAGCCCTGCTACTTGTTTCAGTTTCTCCACTTGTGGGAAATAGAATGTATCATGGGTTCATCCAGACCAAGGGGCAGCTTGGGGTGGTGAGAGTTTATGTGTGAGATGAGACCAGCAAAACTTTCAGCACAGAGCTTTAAGTCTAGCTGACTTTCCACTCACATCTGGTTCCTCAGTGCTCGGTGAATTGACTGTGCTGACCTTACCGTTACAGGGCTGGCTGTGTGAGCTGCTGCGCTGGAAAGAAAACCCAAGCCCGGAGAACCGCACGCTCTGGGAGAACCTGTGCACCATCCGCCGCTTCCTGAACCTCCCCCAGCACGAGAGGGACGTGATCTATGAGGAGGAGTCCCGGCATCACCACAGCGAGCGCATGCAGCACGTGGTCCAGCTCACGCCAGAGCCTGTGCAGGTCAGAGCACTGTCTGCCTCCTCAGGGTGTCTGTGGGGGAGGACTGGGCAGCACAGGGGGTTTCCAGAGTGTGACATGGAGATGGGCTTTTTATGTATTTACTGAAACTTGAAAGTACTTCTGAAATGACTGTGGTGAGCATTTTGTGAGGAATGGGACTTCGTTTCACAGCCTCATTGGGACTGTTTTGCTCCTGTACACATTTATGACTAGGATGAATTTTTGGTTTGTACACCCTTGTTCTACTCTTGTCTCAGGTATTAGCAGAAAGAGAAATAAATAGATAAAAATATGTTTAGGGAAAACAAAGTGAAAATATTACGAACTCTCTTCTTCGCAGTTCCACCTTCACTCAGGAGAGAAAATCAGCCTAATGTGTATTCCTTATAACTAGTAAAGCATGTCACAAACTCAAACATCTACAGATGGGCAAGAGAGGCTCAGGAGATGTTTCTTGAATCTAAAAAGCTGAGGCAACACCTTCCACAGCAGCCCTTGCCTTCAGCCCCTGGCACTCGATGCCATTCACCTGATGCCAGATTGTGTGACCACTCTGGGGGTTGTTTGTACTGCACATTTCTCTGATAATCTCGTAGTTCCTCCTCCCACCTTCACTCTCCCCATTGTTTGATGGTGGATTGCACTGCTTTGCTGCTCTTGCTGTGAATCTTGGCTTTCAGCCTCTATTCTTTGTTGCCGCTGCTACCACTGCTGCATGCTATCTAGTCACCTTTTTCTAAAGGCAAGAGGTTTCTCTGTCTTGTTGTCCTGCCTCATCTGAAACATGTAGGTCTCACTCGGATTAATTATTGCCTAGTCCAGTCCCTTTTGTCTCTTCCTCTAACTTCTTCCTCCTTGCTTTACCTGCAAGAAAAAGTCTGCTTCGTGTGGTTCAGGTTCTCAGAGCTATAAAGTAGGGGAAGCTCTCTATGTAATAATTTTGCAAGTTTTGTCTTCCACATACTGAAAAGTTTCTGGGGTCTTGGAAGCAAGGAGCCACAAACAGGTGAAGGGCCAACTAACATGTGGGAAGACAACTAGACCTGTGTAGATTTGAACGTATTAACCCCATTCTGCCCACAGCAAGTAGGAATATCCTCTGAGGGACAGAAAGAGTTTCCCTGGGATCTTGTGAGTGACCTTGATGAGTAGCCTACTTTCTGAAGCCTTCTGCACATCTGCATCATGCAGGTTGGCTCTTGTGAGTGACACGTTACACTGTGTTGGAATGCTGTGCATTTGTATTTGTCAGCAAGTTACAGAGCCATGGATTAATTATTTATTACAGTCAAAATATGAAAAATGAAGAAAAATAAATGGAACCAGCTGGCAACTACATACAACAAAACTCTGGAGACTGGTATGCAGTTGATACAGTAGGCTTGTGTTTTGGGGGTGCTGCATTTTAAAACTATGCTTGCCCATCCAAAAACCCCAGTAGGCTTCTGAGTGACACGCTACCAGTGCCAGGCACGGGAGGTTTGCTGTCCACCTGCTCCCTACTGTCAAAAGATACCCAACACCAAGCAGGTTTTGTGTAGTTTTCGGTCTCTGGGACTTGAATTGTTTTGAGAAGCAAGGTTTGTTTTTTGGCTTTGCTGCAAGGGTCACTATTAGGTAATTAGCCATGAAGAATCAATGACAGCAGCCAGAGATGTAAAGCTGAGGTCCTCACACTTGCAGTCACTGGAGATTTTGTGACACTTTACATAAGGGTAGGGGTCTTGGGCCCCGCTCCTGGCTGAACTCCAGGCCAAGTAATTACATTCTGCCTATCTGAAATTCCCCCTGTAGTGTCAAGTGGGAAAGAAACTCTCATTTCCTTCTCAGAGCAGTGGCGGGTGCAGAATATCTGCCATGGTGCCTGGCTGCATTTTAGCAGGGGGTGGAAACATCAAGAGCTGCAGTCACCGACCTACTTTGCTTTGCAGGTTTGCTGGTGAGAAGTGTGCTGTAAGTCGAGCCCTTACCTGCAGCCTTGATAGCAAAATGACAGTCCTTTGAAGAAGATACAAGCAGCAGTGCTGTGATAACAGCAGGTGCAGAGCTGTAACACAGAAGCAGGCAGGCTCTTACCTCTGTTCTCTCTCTCTGCCCAGCCCATCTTTCTCTTGGCTCTGATGGCTTAGGTGTGTGTATGGTAACTTCTGTCTGATGCTTGAGTCTCCTGCTTCTCCAGCTGGGAGGCTGGGAGAGCCTGGAAACAGGCTGTCCCACACTGCTGCCAGAGTTCCCAGCCACCATGACTGAGCCCTGTCTGGGCTGGGGACGTCCCCTGTCAGACTTGGAAGAAGATATAAGCTATCATCACAAGAGGCATGACCAGGCAAAAGATGTGGATATATTAAAGCCTCTTCATCAGTATGGCTTCTTGGAAATGGCGAAGATATCATTGTGATGGGTTTTGTGTAGTTCACTTGCCTCTTATGGGGTCGGGGACATGTTAGTGAGGGAGTTACCCCAAGGCTGGATATGGTTTCTGTCTTCTAAAAGGCAGGGTGGGCTCAGTGGGGCAGTTGTTGTGCTGTAGGAGATCAGCTGGACGCAGGCTGGTTCTTCACGTTTAAGGGATTGTTGTTTCCTTTGTGAGAAGTTCTTGCCCTCACTGGTTTGGTATTACTAGCCTCCACCTCACTGTTTAGCTTTAGGTTCAGAGTTTTAAAAACCAACATTTTTATTTTTCTCTCTTCCATTAGATTTTTTGCATCAGCCATATATTAATCCATTTAATCAATTATTTTACAGTTTCTGAAATGAATAATGTCTATAGTGGAAGCTCAGTGTTTAAAAAATTCTTCCCTGCACACTTGATTTATTTGTTATTGTGCTGAGGAGTCATAAAATGTGAGCCCTGTGGAGCTCTGTGACATGGCTGACTTCTCTGGCAGCACTGGGTGTGACCATATGGATGTGTCAGAGTGTGGATTTTCCTTCACACGCTGGTTATGGAGCATCCATGCTACACCTACACATTGTTGTGCATGCAGGCTGAGCTTGCCACAGCCTCTCCTTTGGTTTTTAAGGAATTTGAGGTGTGCATTACAAGGCTCTCCCTCCATTCCATACTATATGGTATAATAGCAAAGTGCTGCTAAGAAGAATAAGAGCAGTGAGGTTGTTGCAAGCTGGGGTACCACAAGGATGTCACCTCTGAATTACAGAGTGCCTGAGCCACAGGTTCCTGGAGGGTGGGAGGGTATCCTGGAAAGCATTATTACATTTTTTCCCCGTTCTCATCCTCTTCCACCACCACCACCAGGAGTGGGATCCTGGCGGGACCTTTGATCTGGCCTGGCCTGGCCCTTAATAGTGTGCAAAGTTGTCCCTTTGCAGTGAGCAAGTCCTCCTGCTTCTGTGTTTAGCTCCCTGCTCTGCAGAGGTGAGGCTTCCCTGTCTTACTTTCCATCCCTTGCTAAATGCCACCATTCCCAGGCTGTTTGCTGGCACTGGACCTTTCTGGAGTGTTAATGCTGACAAGTGCCTAGAGCTGCTTCCCATTGCCAACCAGGGATTCCGTGTTCGTTAAGACATGCTGGGACACAGTAAATCTAATTTCTCTCCCTTCTCCCACTGTTTGTCTGCTGTGTCCAAGGTGACCACTCCAGAGAGTAACCATCTTGCCTGGCACTTTAATATAGTGCTAATTCATTGTTAATTGCTGGGGCAGAGAAACCTGACTGTTGGGAAGACCATGAATCAGGCTGTTGTCCCTGGAGTATCCAGGTGGATGAGCTGGTTCTCTGGAGCAATGAGCCACCACTGCAGCAAAGTACCTTCTTTTCAGAGAATGTGGAAACCTTGCCTCCCACTTTCTCTAAGCTGACAGGTAGATCTGCTGAAGCTGGTAGGTACATACTTATTTAAGAGCAGTCAAATGTTGCTTTCTGATAGACTGTTACTTTTGTCACTTTTTAAAAATGACATCCCTCCACCGTTTTATTTCTCAAAAGCTTTGATGTTGACAAATCTGGCAACATATAATAGTTCAGATCACAAATCGGGGAGCAACATTAGTAAATAAAAGAAGGCATAGTAAAAAGCTCTAGGAAAGCTCTTCTGTATTGTGTGTTTACTGCAAACATTGTGATCTCTCTTTAAATATGCAGAAAGTAATGTACCAGAGAAGTAAATGAAATGCTAGTTTTGTAATTTTGTGAGGAATAGAAGAAAACGAATATTTTAGAAATGACAATGAAATATAAAAGAGCAGAACATGGGAGCCCTCATAAAAATGGGTCAAGGCAAGTGATGATGGCAGTCCAATGAAACTAATTTCATATTCTCTTTCTAGAAGTAATAAAGAAGGGAATGAACACTACAATAGTGCTTCCTAATGAAATATCTGATTCTAAATAATGTCATGGAGTTCATAGGTCACAGAATGCATAGCATGCAGATGGAAAAACCAGTGAGACTTAAAATTTCTTCAAAAATAATATTAATTAATAATACTTAGGCAATCATAGATGATGAGTGAAGCAAAACTGTGTTATTCCATAGGGGAATATGGTGTGCTTAATGATCTATAGGATGATGTGCACAGTGAGGTTTTGCTCTGTTTGTGTGAGTTACAGCAGGGGATTTTGAATACTGGAAATTAGGACTGAGTTGTCTGTGAGACTTGGACAGAAATTACTTTCCCAAACCATGCTAGCTCTCTGAGTCTGTTTTGAGACAAATTTTTTGTGGGGATACTGAGCCCTGTGATTCATTCTTAATGGCTGCACTACGATAGTTTTGCTTTTTAATCATTTCTGTGCACCCAAAGGACAGACCATAGATTGATACCCACTGCTTTTTGACTCCCCAGCTCTTTAAGCCATGGCTGGATGTGATGTCTGCTCAGACAGGGGTGGTCAAGACTGGTGAAACAACTTGTACTCAACAAACCCAGATGGACTTTAAGAGAAATTTGTATTGTAGGTTATTCATTACGCTCAAAATGCTCAAAGCTTTGGTTTGGGGGGGGTTGCAATTGGATTATTTTTTTTTCTTTGATTTAGAACTACAGAGGGAAATGTGTGTCAGAATGAGGTCTGTGAATTTTGTGAGTGGAGAATATCTGTCTTCCTTAGTTGTTAGTTACCTGGAATTTCATTCTTTCTCTTATCAAAATCAGTCAGTCAATTTCAGTATCTCCTTTCAGTCTAAACTATTAAAAACCACCGAAAAAGGTCTCAAACTGTGTAACTTTTATTTCTGTGCGGTGTTAAAGCTGAAAGCAATATTTATTGCAAATGCCACTCTGCATTTATCTCTATTGTGCGTGACTGCTTTTGGGTGGGGGTAAAGGAACTGTTTTTAAACCACGTGGTACATGCAAAAAAAAAATATATCAGGCAGCTTCCACTTCTGAGGTGCCTTTTCACGCTTCTCCAGTACCTGTGCCTAGAGATGCTGCGTTTTGAAACACCAGCTGTGGCTGCATGCTCTGATTTTCTGTCCTCTTGGTGCAACACCATTTTTCTGATGGGTCACAGTAGCTCAGGAGCCTTGCACAAGTTCGACAAAGGCAACAGAGGCACAAATCAGAAAACAACCCCCTTCTATTTGACTCTGAAGTGTCCAATAGATCTTCTTGTGATTGATAGTAACCACAATTGCAGGGAAAGGTGCTGAGCTGTGACTGCCACAGCCAAACCTGCCTACTGCGCCATCTCAGCTGTTTCTATTTAGTGTGGATAGCTAATGTGGCTGAAAATGCTGCTGATTTTTATTAACGTTAGGCCTCTTAGTCCCCTTGAATGATAGTGGGGAGTGTACTTGCAATTAAAGCCAAACTGCCTCTGTTCTGAAATTAGTTTAGGTTTAGTACCGTTCCATTTAACCCCAGAAATGGGATATCAAGAAACTGCAGAGTTTCAAGTTTTTCTGTGGTGGCCAGTTTAGTCTTGTCAGAATCATACATTCTTTTCATATTTGTACAGAACCTGAAACCATGAGGCCACTTCAGTGACACCTATTCCTGACAGCTTTCATTTGGTCCAGGATCAGCTGAGGACAGGGCAGGAGTGAGGTGGGACTCTTACAGGAAGGAGCCCTGAGAACATGGCTGGTGCTTTTCTTCAGCAGCATCTCACAACACAGATGACTCTGAGGGTGCATCTTCTGTGAGGCTGCCCCAGAGCTGCTCTGCTTGGGCTGCCCTGGCTCCCATGGCAAGATGCTCCCGGCAGAAACTTCCCTTGAAATCGGAATGTGCAGATTTAGCACCGCTGAGACTTGGCAGCAAGCAGCAGGGTGGTGGTTGGTGTTGGTGTTCGTGTTGGTGTTGCTCTGACAAGTGGCTGTTTTAGCAAATGACATCACTGTAGCTTTGGCCCCTGTTGTCTCACCCTTTTGCCTTTAACACACAATTTGACCAGATTTAGCCCTCATTTCTTACAGTCCTGGCCCCATTGTAAATGCTAAGCTGCCAGTGTTGTAAGGAGTTGTAGTAGGTTGAGGATGAGCAAACATATAGAGCAAGATCACTAAATAAAACTCTTTAAATTCACATAACCTTTGAAGCTTGCCAGGAGCAGGCGAACCTTGAAGGCTGAAAAGCCTCTGTTCCATTTACATTTGAAAATTTTTGCAGTTAAAAATATTGCTCTTTTTAGTTTAATTTTAATGCTCCCTAGTTACTCTATGTCCCTCACACTTGTTCATAAATTATAATATCAGGCTTCAGAGATGTGTAAATGTCTATAGGCTATTGGCTGTGTGCAACACTTTATTCTCAGGCTCTCTACAGAAATCTTAGGATAAAGTTAGAGCCCTGGATGATGGCAGCTGGTCTTTTTCTGCAGATAGGCAATTGTGAAAATTACATGGGAAAGGAAACCATTGAGTACTGTGCTTCCAGAGCACTTTGCATTGCTTGACCCTCAAAGAGCAAGGAACTACTCTTCCTCCTGTGTTGCACAGCATCCTCCAGGGAAATGGTGCAGCTTCTGGGCAGTGCTGGGAGTTAGGCTGTGACAAAGCAGGGCGTACATGGTCAGTCTCCTTGCCCAGGGCCGGTCTTACTTCGGAAATTTTTTGGTGTGTTCTCTTTTTTTATCCCTTTCTGTCTTTTCTCTTTTTTTTCTTTTTGTCCCCTGAACGGTTGGAAATACCCAGAAACTGTAATTTGTGCAGAGAAACATTTTTTTTCAGGGTCAGTATATTGTGTAAGTTGGTCCATGTTTGTATGGACTTTTATAGGAATTGCAGATTGAAAGGGGAAGTGTTTTTGTGTGCATGCACTATTCTCACGCATCAAGTATCCAGAAGTACAGTAGCACATATTTTTTCTCACAGTCATCTCTGCTTACAGTGTTTCAAAGAATATTCCAAAATATCTTGGCACAGACAAAGCGAAGCTGTTTGCAAGATCCCTAGCTGTGGAACAACAAAGGCTACATTCTCAACACACATCACACATGACTTTTATTACAGTCTTAAACAAAAATCAGATAATGTATTTAGAAAATTAAACTTCACCATTTATGATGCTACTCACATTGTGAGAGGAAGTTTGTATCCCCTTGTGCCTCCTTTTCAATGACTTCTCCCCCAGTTCTACTCACTTCGTCATGCTGCAGATGAGAATATGAAAATCTTAACTAAAAATAAGTACATTTAAAAACCAGTAATTTGGGACTAACTCCCATTGTGGTGCCTACCTTAGAAAGGATTTGGTGTTCAGAAACAAATGAATTCAAGCATGTATAAGGTACCTCTGGTGGAATATTTGGAAGTTTGAATCATCTAAAATCATTATTAACCTTCTACCATCACATATGGCAAAAAGGATGTGGTAAATCACAGAACACATCCTGGATATTGCAGACCCAGCCATCTCATTAAATCTGTGTAAAAAACATTCCTCTATTTCCAGTTTGGGCTAAATTTAGTTTTACACTATTGTGGCATTATAGTCCAAAATAATGTTGACACCCTTGAATTTTCTAGTTGCTTTTCCCTCAGATTTATGGTTTGAATCTCTACATTTTGCACTTATTAAGCCATGCCCATTTGATGTGCCATGCTTGAATCCAAGGCACGTGGGCAGAGAGAGTTGTGAAGAGCCCCCTTCCTGCTACAAGTCCTATATCATGTGGATGTTGAGGAAGGTGAGCACATTGTGCACCAAGTCATAATGCAGACCCATAATTGTTCTGGGTTTTTATGAGTGATATGTGGCTAAACCTCATGGTTAGGTCTGAAAAATCTTGGTATTCTCAGTCTTGCTTGCAAAAGCTTGGCAACCAGGATTTCTTGGGGTTTTGGTAGTTTTTAGAGTTGAGCCAGAAGTGCCTTGTACCCACAAGAAGTAAGAGCTGGCTCCTCTTTCTGTGCCGTGTTGAGGGAAGCTGTGGTAGCAACTGTGAATCCATCCAGTTGTAGCAGAAGGAAAGAGACACACTAAAATGTCAGGACTCAACAAGCCCCATAAAAAGATCTGTCTGGACAGCACTTTACTAGTTAAGTGCTAAGTTATTATTATTATTTATTATTTATTTCCTTTCCTATTTTTCCTCTTACTGAACAAGCAGGAAATATCTTTGTTCTTTCATTTGAGAAGTGAAATAAATGTATTCCCTGCAGCATTTGAAATTTTAATAATCCATAATAAATAAAATCATATCTAATAACATAACTGCTTTCAATTGGCAACACGATCTCCTAGATGCATTGCAATGGCAGAAACATAAAGAGTTGCAGCCTCTGAAAGCCTACTTCCTATTTGCTAAATATACTTGGCTTGCTTTAAATTCCTTTGTGTGCAGTCATTAATACAATCCTCTTTGACAGCATTTAATTAAAGTGCTTTTCTCTATTAAATTCATTAAAACTTTTTTTTAATGTACAACTGTTTCCCAGACACTGAATGTTAAGGACCTGTAGGCCTGTCTTTAAATAACTTCTCCCTCCTTGTTGTAAATTGTTAATTAAATTTAACTTAGACTGTTTAAAGATGGCTTGGAAAAGAAAGCCAGATTTCAGGATATGGTCTCAATCATGGCTGATTTTTTTAACACATTTTTTTCCATGTAGTTATAGACTGCGTGTTATATTGTTTATGAATGTTGCTGTACTTTCAGCTGGAACCGAGCAAAGAAATACCCTAAAAAGCTCATTTCCATCTCACTTCAAAAATTTCCATCTTTTTAGTGCAGTTTCTTAGCCTAAGAGGATTTGCAAGGGGGGAGTAAGGAGGGAGGAGCTGTTTAGTATTAATAGATTATTGACAGCTTAATGTCTTGGCACCTAGACAGCCCATAAGGTATAATAAACAGGAAGCTGTCTGATGTGAGCGCAGTCAATAGCGTATTCAATCAGAACCTTTCAGTTAATTGCTGGTTGACCTCAGACATTTCCTTTAAGTGAAACTGTCCTTCGCTCAGATCTCATCTGGGTTTCAGGGTTTAATTTGAGAATGCCCTTTCCATATGGCTGCTTGTGCATGCGTTCCTGGTGGAGTTTTGCTTTGCTTCCATGCACAGCATTACGAGAGCCGGTGTCTGCCCAGAGCTTTGCAGATCTCGTAGCTGTGCACAGAGGTGGGAATATGCCATGGAGCTGGGCTGGGAATGCACCATGGAACTGGGCTGGGAACACACCATGAAGCTGGGCTGAGAATACACCACGGAGCGGGGCTGGGAACACGCCACGGAACTGGGCTGGGAACTGCCATGGAGCTGGGCTGAAAACAGCCATGGAGCTGGGCTGGGAACTGCCATGGTGGAGCCGGGCTGGGAACTGCCATGCTGGAGCTGGGCTGGGAACTGCCATGCTGGAGCCGGGCTGGGAACTGCCATGCTGGAGCCGGGCTGGGAACTGCCATGCTGGAGCCGGGCTGGGAACTGCCATGCTGGAGCCGGGCTGGGAACTGCCATGCTGGAGCTGGGCTGCCGCCGGGCACCGGCAGCACAGTTAAAGCAGGCAGAGCTGTAAACTGACGTCAGGGGTATTTTCAAGGCAGCTGGGCTGTTGCTGAGGGTGTTTTGGATGGAGTTAGGCTTGGCTTTGGTACCTGGAGAGGCACCGGGGCATTAACGAGACCTGCCCCGGCCCCTGCAGATGTGCAGTGTTGCAGCCCAGCGTGGCTGCCCCAGCCCCTGCAGATGTGCAGTGTTGCAGCCCAGCATGGCTGCCCTGGCAGAGAGGTTGGCACCACTGCCTCCATCCCGCCTGTGGGGACAGATTCCCCTGCTCCTCTGCACAAGTGCAGAGCAGGGCTCATTTGTATTTAGTTTCCCTAATTCCTGTACTTAGCTATTCTAATTTTTTCGGACTGTATATCTTGATGAGGCCCAGATAAGCTACAAAGGCAAGCAGGCAGGAAACCACACGGGCAGTCCCTGACCCTGACTAACTGGAAACCATCTGGTTATTTGGGGAGGAAACCTCCATGGAAATCTCTTGTAGCAAGTCTGCCACATTTGGGTTTTTCTTCCTTTCCCTCCAACTGTTGCCTCTGAGCGTGTGTTTTTTCCGTAGGCAAGACCAGGGAGGGTCAGCTGTGGCAGCTCTCATTTGCAGCAAACACGTCTGGATTTCCCGGTGGCAGTGAGTAACTGCCATGTGAAGGAAATGCTTCTGTACCAGAGCAAGTTTAATTTACATTTCATGCAGTCAGGGGACATTTTTTTGTCTCTAGATCTTGCAGTGATTGTGTCTTTTAGCCACTTATCATGCATTCAGACTGTGGTTTGCTGGAAGGAGTATTATTACTTTTAATCTCTAATTTTTCCCTGGTTTTGATTCATTTCTGTGGTTCCCTTTGTCCCTCTGCGTCAAACAAACTGCTTATGCCTTTTTAATGGCCTGATTAGCACCAGGGAAGCACTGCTGACTTGGAGTAATGTTATTCCTGGTGTTCTCTTGTTTAAATGAGATGAGGAGTATGAATGCTGCTTTGCTGTGTTTGGGATCCCTTAAAGTCCACTCTGGACCCCTGCCTGAAGCAGGTTGTAAATCTTTTGGCTTCATTAGTGCATGTTGGAAAGGTGAGGGGGAATAATTTTGAGATTATGCCCCCTTTCCAGGAAGATTCAAGGATAAGAGAGGTTTGGAATAGTTACTTTTGGAGAGAATAGAACAAAACCATGCCCAGGCAGAACAGAACCAGTGAAGAAATCCCAAGGTAGGTGTGTGACCGTGGGGCCATCAGCTGCAACACTCATGCTTTGCTCCCTGATATCTCTGGCCAGGATATATTCAAAAGTACTTTCTGGTTTTATCAGACTTGCTGGCCAAGCTGCTAATCAGTGTTACATTGACCAAAGGACTCCCACATGCAATAAAACTCATAGCCTTTATTGGATTTTGAGGTAGAAAAGATTCACATCTATATCCTTTCATAAACTGCATTACATTTTGTACTTTCAGAGCTCCCATCAGGACAACCCTTTGTAAATACGATGGTGAAGGAGGTAGGTGGGTAGATAAATGGCTGTGAGCTGCTGTTTCTTGGGTGGTACAGCCTAGAGCTATAGAACTGCTTGAGCTGAGTTAAAGGGGTTGCTGACATTTCTGAAATACTGAAAGAAAAAAATATGTTGGTCCTTTCTAAATTATTATTTTCAGTTCAAATAAAAAAAAAGGTTTGCGGCAGTTTAGAGCAACAAGCAACATAATGCTTTGAAGGAAAATAGGAAGAATTTGAAGAGCAAAAGTTGTTCTGAATAAAAGCAACCAGAATATGCTGTTTCATGAAAAATGTCTAAACAACTGCTTGAACTTTGTCAGAATATTCACCCCTCTGCTGCCCCAGGCAAACAGCTTGGCAAACTAGATCCCACTCAGTCAATACTTTGATGTCACTCAGTCGACATTTTTGACCGAAAGATTTTTGACTGGAAAATGCCACACAATCGTAACCCTATTGAAACAAGGAATGGTGTTTTGCATTTCTAGCAAATGCTTGGGGCTCCTTACACACAGACCTACAGTAGCTGCAGGCTTGTGTTAAGTGTGAGCTTTACCCATGTTGATTACGTGTGTGTGGCCAGCCATGGGCAGAACAATCCATGGAGTTCCCACAACAGCCAGCAGCAAAGCTGGATGGATCCCAGGGCCGTAACAATGACATCTTCTGTTTTGTCTTAATACTGCCTCTCTGGCCTTACATTAAACTGTTTTATTAAAAATTAACAAAAAAAAATGTAAATATAAACTCACATGCTGTTGACTTTCCATCAAGTAACTGTCTATCAGTATCCAGAGTCTGTAAAATAGGTACAGGTCAGAGTAGTGACACATGGAACTCAACAGCATGGGAGTGAGATGCCAGGGTAGCTTCCTCTGTCTTGTGCACATGCCCACCTTTTCTAGAGCTTAATCAGGAAGGTGAAGGATTTCAGATCTAATTCTCTGAGGCGTCCTGTCTTCAGTGACCTAATCTGTGCAGGAGACTGTACTTTGGTCATTTGATTTTATTTACCCGGTTTCAAGCTAAGGGTATAATAAAGCACATTATGCCAGTTGTGTGTGTGGTAATACTGGATATTTTGCTTTTACCATGGTAGTTGATTATAATGCACTTTTTAAGACTTGCTTTCTAAAAAAAGGAATATTTATACTTTTATGTGTTTGATTCACACAGTATAGTTTGCACAAGTCCTGTTATTAAGTGCATTGGTGGTTACATCTCAAAAGCCAAAAAACATGCTGAGTAGTGTTTTATCAGCACAAATCTGCTATTTTCACTAACCATAACAGTCAGGTTCTCCTGACTTCTAACTGCTCCCATTGTAAAAATTAGCAGTACAGTTGGGTATTCTTGAAACCCCAAATAGCCATCTGTAAGGACCTAAAACAGTTTGATGGGACAAATAATTACCCCCCCACCAGAATCCAGTGCCTAATCCAGACATACCCTTCCTGAAATAATGCAGTGCCTACTCCTGGTCTGAGTAACTGGAAAACAACATGATTATAGTGGCGCCATCCGTGCCACCATAGTGAGGGGTTTAGAGCTTGACCTTAAGCATGGCTCTAGGTTGGGGCTTGTCAGGGAGGATCTTGCTCACACTGCCCACAAATGCTCTTCTGATTTTCAAAAGAAAAGGAGAACATGTGTAGTGTTAATTAAACAAGAAAGCCTAGAGGACACCCAAAGTGTTTTGTCTGCTGAAAACCAAACCAAAACCCCTTTAGTTTCTTCCTTAGTTGCCATGGCATTCTGCCAGCTTCTCATTAGGATTATCAGGGTTGGGATGGGGAAATGCAGAATTGACCCAAAATCTTTGGCAGACCCTCCCTTCAGCCACAAGCAAGCTCAGGCACTGTTTGGAAAGTGCTAAGCAAAGCTCTGCACACCATATCAGCCCAGAGAGCCTTGCTAGGGCTGTGAGAGAAAGCACAGAAGAGGCAAGTCAGAGGCCCACAAAGCTCATGGCCTTGTTTTGGAGAAAGGTGAGTGTTAGCCCGAAGGTTTGTGGCCCTCAAGGTGCACACAGATGTTGAAAGTCCCACTTGAGGGGACTCCACTTGGCCTCACCATGCAGAAGGGTAGCATTTATGAGGCTGCTGCTGTTGCTTTTTCCCTTTGCAGGAGGCTGCCTTGCTCCCACAGGTTACAGGCAGGAGACGCTTGCGTGGCTTCTCCAAGGCCAGCAGAGTCCTGCCTGCCTGCCAGGGGTGCAGCAAACCAGCCCCCGTGCCAGCTGTGCTGGCTGTGCCCCATCCCCAGACAATGGAGCCATCCATCAGCAGTGCCTTCAGGAGAGAGTCTGCAGCGGGGTTGTGCAACACTTCCTGACCGCTCTGTCACCAGCCCCTGGTTTGTGCCAGCAGCAGCCGGAGCGGATCCAGCCGGGCGCGGATGGGCATGGGAGGGACGTGCCGGCCCCACCTGCGGGATGGGCAGGGGCTGCTGGCAGCCTTCCCAGCCTGCAGCCAGGTATTAGAGAGAGACAGACCCAGTGCTGGTCACAGCTACTCCTCAGTGATCCTAGGATCTGGCTTGAACCAGCCCAAGATGGGGAGCTCAGAGCTAATCCATGAAAGTTCATCAGCATGAGCTCATTTATGCTGCCCCATAAAATCAGCCAGTTCTCAGGCACTTCCACAGCAATGAAAGTTGTGCCCGTGCTTTTGTGGGAAGTGTTGAGTTAGCATTCGAGGGAGAGCAGTTACCCCAGGAAACACCGGGGCACTGTTCTGCATTGTCAGAGTTTTCTGATTTATTTTTTTAACATTATACAGACAAAATAGTGGCTATTGTGTAGGCACGTGCTGTCTATTAACAGAGATCAGGAAAGGGAAATAAACCACGCATTACTGAAGAATAAGATCATGATTGTGGTCAAGTGGTGGCAGAAGTTTTTTTTCTCTTTGTCAAGCTGATTTGTAAACATTCTTCAAACAACTGTGCAGACAGCAGTGCCACAGCTTCTTGAAAGGGAAGCAAAGACAAGGAAAGATTTCCTCTGCACAGATGTTTTACAGTAACCTCTTAGACCTGTCCCAAAGTTATCTGGTCATCTGAAGTTGTCATTGCGAGCTATGCTGCACATGTGGCCTCTTAGCAGCGCAGTGTAATCAGGCTGTAATTTATAATTTATCTCCAGTGATGATAGCACTTAAAAATGTTTTGTGGTGGATTTGCTCTTTGATGCATGGTAAGCTCCTGTTAGCATTCATGGGAGCAGTGTGTGCTGGGAAGGGGGAGAGACACCTTCCTCCCGCCTTCAAGTCACGATTAATTGTGTTTTGCTTATGCTTATCACTTTGTGTGGGATGCCAAAAGCAATGTACAACTGAAAGTTTCGTGCTTTTTTCCCCCTTTTTTAATTCCTGTTGTCTTTTTTGTTGCCTTTTTGACCATTTTTGATAGTTTGATGCAGGAGAAGTGCAGGATGGGGCTGCTGTTTCAGAGGCTGGGTGTTGTGTCTTGCCATGCTTTCAAATCCCTGCCTATTTCCTGCCCTTGAGCAAGGCAGCCGCCATAAAGCAAAGGGAACCATGTGGCAAGTGTGCTCCAAAGATGTTGAAATGAATCACTTCAACCAGCTTACATTCCAGCCTGGAAACCAAACTTGCCTTTGACTTCTGGTTCCCTGTGGAACTCATTTCTCTCCTCAAGAATTCTCTCTAAGTCCCTTTTTGTGTAGCTCGGAGTGTGACTTGTGCTTCAGAGGTGAGAGATTTAGGACAAGGGTTTGTCTGATCTGATATTCAGGCTCCAGTGGTGGTCAGGAGCAGATGTAGGGTGATAGAAAAGGCCTGAATATTTGAGGCATTTTTTTACTGTGTGTCTGCTTTGTCTTTCCAGACAAAATGAATGGGACTCAGAGCTGCTGGCTTATGAGGTGGTGTAGCCACCAGTTCTGGTTGGTCTGGCTTCATGAGATGGGGTCCATCATAACACAGACAAGTGCTACAGTTATCTCTAATAAGGGTTTACTCTTGTGAAGCAATTACTGAGCTGCACTGGAAAATGCACAGGATGTGCGGCCAGCATTAGAGCTACAAAATTAAAAGAAGCTCAGACTGAAGTTAGATGAAAGTGAGCGTATTTATCCATGTCAGACTTCCTACCATTTTGCACGCTCATATTGATTTCTTTTGACACGGTCTTCTTTTATTGAGTACCATATATTTTTCTAAATCCCTTACCGATAACAGTACCTGCTAAGGGCAATTGTAAAAGGAAACTAAAGTATATTAAACCTGCCTGGAGTCAAAATGTAATCTAACACCTGTAGTCTGCAATTTGTCATCACTTCATAGATACTTTTTCTTTTTTAATAACAGTTTTGGATTTCCCTGAGTTTTGACCTTAGGATACTGTATAATCCAAGAAAAGCAAGGAAACGAAACCACAGTCTTTAACACAGCTTTATGGTGTCAATGTGTGAAATCACTCTGAGAATGAGCCCAAAGAAAATACTTCCTTTGGTGCTTCGACTGGTGCTGCAGTGTTTACCCAAATGAATGTTTTTTTGCAAGGGAAGAAAAAAGAGTAGTCTAAGAACCATATTTTTAATAGGAAAGAAATGAACACAGGTGCAAATTGTAACTTCTGCTACAGTTTCTTGTACAGACATTCCTAGAAACCTGTAAAGAGTCTTGGCACAATGATTGTGTGTAATTAATGCTTTTACCCCTGCGAGCCCCAGCCTGGGAGGCTGTCAGGGTGCAAGCCTGGCTATGGCAGCTGCTGCCTCTCTTCTCATCTTGTACATTTCTATATGTGAAGAGAGACCAGGGCTAGGGAGTGTAAGGCTGTTTATGTGAATAGATAACCTCCTGCAGATTATTCCTGTAAACCCTGCTAAGAGGGACAGGGCCTCCTTCTCGGTGTAAGATTTTGTTGCAAGCAAAGGGAGTTTGTCTCTTCAGCAAACTCTTACCAGATAGCCAGGCACTGCCTGGGGGCTCTCAGCTTACAGAGGGAAGGTGTTGCTCAGGAAAATACAGCTGGACACCTTGTTGAGGCCTGTCTTCAGCCCTGCCTTTGGCTTCAGCTGGCCGTGGAAGGAACTTTTCCAGAGGCTTGCTGACAGGAGGGGTGGGGTGAATTGTTTTTGCATGGAGTCAAACTGGTGGCAGCTCCTGCTGATGAGCTGTGAATGAGAACGCTTGTAAGGGCAGCAATAGATGACTGGTGTTAGGTGTATGAAATGAAGGTTCTGGACCTGTGTTCTGTAGTATGTGTCTGTTCTCTCTGGCTTTATTTTGGGGTCCTTAAGCGGGCTAAAATCTTGCTGTCTTTGGCATAGAAGTCCTTGATGTGACACAGTGTTATGGCTGGCCATGAGAACAGTATAAATGTGAAGAAAAGTTGAAAGGTGGGACCCCTTCCCACCACTAAGAATAGATTGGTAGAATTATTTGGTTTGCAAAAGACCTGTAAGATTATTGAGTCCAACCATTAACCCACCAATGCCAAGTCCACCACTAAACCATGTCTCTAAATGCCACATCTACTTATACTTCAAGTACCTCTAGGGATGGTGGCTCCACCACTTCCCTGGGTAGCCTTTCCCACTGCTTTACAACTATTTCAGTGAAGAAGTCTTTTCTAATATCCAATTTAAACCTCCTCTGGCAAAGAGAAGGCAAATCCATTCAACTTCCTTGTGCATTTGGGTTATGAAAATTGGTATTGACCACCACATGCCATCAAGGTACCTGTCGGTGCTCACACTGTCTGTGCACAGAGGCAGATGGTGTCTGTTCTCTGTTGCAAATACACAGTCTTTCAGGAATGTAACATTTTTGGTGCTTCTCTTAGCAAGAGCTCATGTTGCAGTGTGCTGCAAAGGCTGTCCAGGCAGTGGAGGGTGACATGTCACAGAGCCAGTGCTGTCAGCTGCTGCCTCACTGCTAGTGGTGCCTGGGTGTGTGTGTGTTCCCTGCTTGAGCATCCTGCTTGGCTCCCTTAGCCACTCACCAATGTCACGTGTGTAGTTCTAGCTAGAAAGTGGGTGGGAATGGAAACAAACATCAGTGGCATAGTGAATCCAGCCAAAATTAAATACAGTGCAGGCACACACTGCAATTACGTGATGTTCATCTTTCAGTTTGAGTTCACTCACCTCTCTTTTCTGTGGGAACACCAAAGTCAGGTTTCTCCTGTGGGAGCACCCAGAGCCATGGGGAGTGGATTCGTTTAAAACAGTGCAACAATCCCTTCCCCCGAGAATTCTTGGCTTTGGATTTTAGATAGACCACAAACCCTTAGCTTATTACAAATAATCCTGATCACTCCCGTAATGATACACTACATTATATACTCTCCTAAATTTAATCATTCAATATCTCACTTCCTTCCCTGTAGGCATGTACTATTATATTTTACACATGGCTTCCAGCTGCTTTTCATTGTGGCCTTCAAATCGTATTTCAGTACAGTGCGATCTAAGACCAGTCACTTTATCATTTAAAGTCAACTTCCATCACAGTAATTTTCTTGCAAGTTTTCTACCAGGACTGGTGAATTTGTTTCAAAAAGATATGTTTGTCTGTGAGGAGAAAGTCTACCTGAACGAACCTTCATGAAGCAGCATCTTCCAGAGATGCTCTGTTCTCAAATGTTGAAAAGTGCCTATAGAGTTTAAAATTTAAATCTCTCGAAGGAATGGAAAGAATAAGTCCTCTGGGCATGGAAGGAAATCTGTATCTTCACATTTGATTTGAAAGTAGATGAGAAGTCAGGAAGGGGAAGGGAAGTCAGCTCCAGATGGTGCTGGCTGTGGAGGAGGAGGAGGCTGCCCCACCTGTGGCTGGGGAGCAGTGGGAAAGGGCACAGGGGATGGAGAAGGGAGTGGGGAAGGGGAGCATGGAGCACCTGTGTCACAAAGTGCACCCTTCAGAGGCCAGCAGCAGCTTTCCTGGGAAAAGGAGAGCTGGGCGTGGCCATTGTTATCCCTTATCTCAGAAGCCCATCGTGTGCATGGTGCTCTGTGGTAAGTCTGGCCACCACTGAGGGTTCTCCTGCACTGGGAAATGTGCTGCACCCTGTGCTGGAGGATCAGTGATGTTTCCTTCTTGGCCGTGCAGAGGCAGAGCAGCACTGAGCACAGAGTGATGTGGCCAGGTGTGCACAGCAATGTGTGAAGCTTCTGGAAAACTTACCTGCAGATGTAGGAGCCTAATAATGACTCAAGATCTGAAAATCTGCAACTCCAAAAATGGTCCATTTCCTCTGTGAGGCTGTGGCGTGCAGAGCCAGACATGAAGTAAGCCAGTCACTCAAATTGACCAGCATGCTTGTCAGTCAAGTGTAGTTTAAAGCAAATATTTAACATGAAGGTAATTTAGATTTTATATTGTACCATGTGCTCAGCAGTTGATCTGGTTTGCACAGAAAAGTGTGCTCTTTTGTGCTAAATAGCCTGTCCTGTCAGAAGGAATTGCAAAACTGACCACAGCCCAGATCTGAAGGACATTCTGTGCATTTATCCATCTCTCTCTATAAGGCTTAAGTTCTGTTGCCAAAAAATATAGTGTGGCTGAAATCCTTTGTTAATCCCTCTGGCAATCCAGAGGAAACCCCCAAAAGTTAATAAAATAATGTTATTTATCTGTTAGAAGAGCAGCTTTAGTTTTTTTCATTACCTAGGATAACAGAAGATGAAATAAAATACAACATTTTTCTAGTATTTTACACCGATAACCCCCAGGTTTTGCATTTTCTCTTCTGGAGAAGGTGGAGAGGTCACCCTGGAAAAGGAAGGGTTAATTGAAATTATTCTTCCCTCCCGCCTCCCTTTGGTTGATTGCTTTATGGATGCTGTAGGCATCTCTTCATCTCCCTCAAATTAAACATTTTACTGCTGCTTATCCCGTATTGTTGGATTTTTTCATCATTATATTTGATTGGAAGCCTTGTAACATTTTTCAAGCTGGATCATTTCTCATGCTATTTGTCAGCTTAAAAGGGAAAAAAAAAGCCCCCTTCCAACTCCAGCAAGAATGAACTGAGTAATTCGCACCCTTTCTGGATGTGTTTCTATCTCTGTTCGCTGCTACTTGAATCCAGCTTCTGATTAGCAATGCTACTTGCGGCTTTTTGTGTGACGCTGTCTCTAAGTTCCCTGGCAGTCTATTTGTGGTGTTAAATCCCTTGGATTTTGGCTGCTCTGGGCCTTACTTTGTCAGGGGGCAGGACCAGAAGCCTCAGCAGGGGAGATTAGGTAGAGTCTGTGTGACAAATTGATGGGGCTCCGTTCCTGGCGAGAGCCAGCGATCCTGGCCCTGCTGCTTTCAGTGCTCCCTGCTGACGTAGGTGCGGATCCCACCCTCATCTGTAACCCTCTATTTGGAAACGTCAGCCCTTCCCTTTGAAAGCAATCCATGGACAAAAAAGAAATCCTCAAAGAGCAGCTGAGCGATTCCATTCATTGGAATATTATGCTCTTTTATTACAAGAGATGTAATAAAACATAAACCAGAGTATCTGACATTTCCATGTGAGCTCCCCCTTTCCCCCTGCTCCTTGGTTAGCCATTTCTGTGGCACCCTCAGTATTTACTTGGCAGTGCTTGGCAGGAAAATTTACACATTGGCACCGAAACAAGTTTGCAGTGTTCCTGCCGAGCAGCGGCTCTTGCCCGCGGGATGGCAAGTCCTGTGCTGGCACCTGCCCTGGGCTGTCCGTGTGGAGCTGCTCCTCGCTGGGGTGTTCCTGCCGCTGTCCCGGCGTGGCTGTGCCCGTGGGAACAGCGGGCAGCGCTGGGGCAGCAGCAGGATGTGCCGCTGTGTCCCTGCACTGTCCCTCGCTCAGCCCCGGGGGTGGGGCCGCTCCTGCCTGTGTGCCCGGGGAGCTGCAGCCCCGCGGGGAGCGGGGACCTGCCCGGCTGCAGCCGGGCCCTGGCACAGCATCCCCGGGGGCTCGGCTCCTCCTCGGGCACGCTGCCCTGGGCAGGGCCTGGGGACTGCGATCTGCGTCCCGAGAGCTGCGGCTGCAGATCGCTGATGTTACAAATGGTTATGGCAGGAACGTTTGACGAAGGAAATGAATAAAGGGCTGCTCGGCACAGAGCCTTTCTATTTATTTGCATAACAGGCTGATATTCCACAGCGGACTTCCCTCTTGCGGTAATAACTTGACTGGTGTAGCATTTTACTGGGGGCTCGGTATGTGTATAAAATTTAGTGCAAGTTCTCAGCGCATTTACATTTTTTATCATTTTTTTTTCCTTTAGAGAGCTTTAATTTGGGGTTGATTCTCTGGATGTTACAGTTTGCCACAAAGACATTTTCTTCTTGGTTAAAGAGCCAGAATTCCCTCTTACTTGTGGAAGAAAATAGTTATCCATATTGATTTTGTTAGCTTTGAGTGTCAAGCTCTAATAATTATTTCCCTGCATCTGAAGAAACCTCTGGGCAAATCCAGCCCTCAGTCCTGTAGGGGATTTTTTTTCTGTTAATCTCTCTTGTATAGATTTGGTTTTAAAGAAAGCATATGGAGCTCCTCTGTGTTTTGAACAATTCAGAGCAGGTATTTTTTCCCCTGGAATAAGGGCTGCACGAGGCCCTTTCTTAGTAATTTTAAGTGGCTGTTAGGAAGATTAAGAGCTACATATGCTTTCTTTAAACTTGCCGAAAAGGAGATACTGTGGGTGAAAATCTGTTACAAGACTGCAAAGTGTGTTTGCCCAGAGGGTGTCTCAGAATGGAGGGCTATAATTATTTGAACTCAGAACTCCTCAACTAGTGAAATTACTACAGATGTAATACAGAGAAATCTGTTCAGGAGACGCATTAAAGCCACCTATGTGAAGCAACTGAATTGACTCTGCTGTCTCTCTTGAGAGAAGGGAAATCTTAACATATCTCTGCACTTGTATTATTTTTTTTCTTCCATGAAGTATCTGTGATGGATTTTAATGAAAAATCATTATTCGTAAAGTAGCACCTGACAATCCCACATTTGTCTAGGCCTTTGTGGTACTTGAAATCTTGAAGAAATGGTCAGTGTCTAGCCTGAAAAGATGAGAAGGGAACGAGGATGGGAAAAAGAGGAGCAAAGCAGGAGAATGACTTTTCTGAGATGGGACAACTGGCCAGTCATCATGACAATGAGTCTGTAATACCTTTTGGTTTAATTTTTATTTTGGCTATTTTATATTTCTTTTTATTACTTGCATTTTGTATTCCGTATTTATTTTATGGGTTTACATTTATTTTGTATAGTTTGCCTTTTACATCACTTCCTCCTTTCAGTCTGTAGTTGTGCAGACAGGTGTAGCTGTCTTACAGGTGAGAAAGGCAATGAACAATGCATATTAATTGTACTTTTCTTGACCAAAACAAAGTAGGTCCTGTACAAGTGCCCTTACGTCAAGCACTGAGGGGTCCAGCATGTGAAGTGTGTGTCTGTTTGATCTTATAGGTGCTGCACAGACAGCAGTCCCAGCCTGCCAAGGAGAATTCCCCACCTAGAGAAGAGGCTCCTCCTCCACCTGCTGAGGACAGTTGTGCCAAAAAGCCAAGATCCCGTACCAAGATCTCCTTGGAAGCTCTAGGTATCCTTCAAAGCTTTATTCATGACGTGGGTCTCTACCCCGACCAGGAAGCTATCCACACCCTCTCTGCTCAGCTGGATCTCCCCAAACACACCATCATCAAATTCTTCCAGAACCAGCGTTACCACGTAAAGCACCACGGGAAGCTAAAAGAGCACTTGGGAACAGTGGTTGACGTGGCAGAGTACAAGGACGAGGAGCTGCTGACGGAGTCGGAGGAGAACGACAGTGAGGAAGGCTCTGAGGAAATGTACAAAGTAGAGGCTGAGGAGGAGAATCCTGACAAAAGCAAGGCGGCTCCAGCAGACATCGACCAGAGATAATGTGAGATAGGAGTGCAGAAAGCAATACATTGATCCAAGGATTTTCTGGTTTTATTTCTGATTTCTTTCCTCATTTTACTTTCTGTTTGTTTGTTTCTGTTGCGCATGATCCATGTGCAAACCGAATGAATTCAGCATTGCCCGATCAGTCATCGCCTTGACACAGACACTCGAGTGTTACACTTCTGCATTTGACTGAAGCAATCGTTGTAGTCACATAGGATTATGCCTTCATCAATCTTGCACTTATGAAAGGGACAGCTAGCAAGTAAATGGGAAGAAAAAGTCCTATGAAACCAGTGAAGGGAAATTTACAACTTTGTGTGTGTATATATATATTTACATAAAATATATATATATATATTAAATTGCATGGGACAGAACTTTACAACCTGGAAGTATAGACTGTGAAATGAGTTCTTTAAAGATGAGACTTGTTTATGTATTAAAACCACTTCACAATGAGTTGCTTTGGCTTTTTGATAAACTGCCGCCTGCTCTCAGGGTGTGGTGACTATTTTTGAATTCCTATTTATTTTCTATGTTTATCCCTGATTTTTTTTTTTTTCATTATTATATGGCTTCCTATCTGGCAACTTGATGGGTAATTTTTGAGGTATTTAAAAACGTAAATCAACACTGCCAAAAAAAGAAAAGAGGAAAAAAAGAGAGAAAATGAAAAAACAAATCAGGGCACCTTAAAAAGAAAACTAGTAAGTTAAAAGTACTTTGAACACAATGCACACTTAAAAGGATACAGCATATTCCACTCTCCAGATAGTCCTTTCTGTAGTGAACAGATGAGTTTTCATGGGATTCAGAATGACTAAAACTGAAAAACAGTGCGTAGAAGACTTGTCCATTAACGAGGTCTTTATAGAAAGAAATAAAAGATAAATGTGTTGCGATTTGATGTATGGAATTCATACTATCAGCCACATTTTTCTGTGGATTTTATTTACCTGTTCTGTGTTTCAGATCTTAAAATTTATAAGCTTCCTTCTTGTTGTTGCTTTTTGTTTATACTGAAGTGAAACACACACACACACAAACACTCACACACACACGTGTAAAGTTACATTGCGACACAAAATGCCACAATCCCGAGAATCCTGTCCAGGTAAATCGCTGACAGCCCGAGGGTTTGCGTTGCTGAGTTGCTGCTCGCCCTCCTCGCAGCCTCCCCTTGTTCCTGTTGTAGCTGGGCTTCCTCGTGTCCCGCGTTCTGTGCCAGTGCAATGAAGTGTTTTCAGCCGCAGGTCCCGCTCCCAGCCAGCCCTGCCCTGCCACCCCTCCTGGGCAGAGGCTCCGCAGCTCCCAGGTAGCAGCTCCGTTACACAGAGCAGAGCCGATCCCGACTGACTCTCCGATGGCCTGAGCACTAAAGCTGCGATCTGCCGTAGCATCCACCCGCTCTGAGGCACCCTGCCGAGAGAGAGATACGCCAAGTAGCATTTACTTTTCACTTCCGTGCAATGATTTCCAAGACAAAGACCTCACCTCGCAGCTGGATTGATTTCAGGCGCCTGTAAACTGCAGCCATAACGGTACCAACAAGGCTTCTGGCTTTTTTTCTTCCTTTTTTCACATGGGCTTTTCATGTAATCTTGACAAAGACCTCATGCAATATCACTTTGAAAGTTACTTTCTGTTTACTACACCAGGCAATGTAATATAACTGTTAATACTATTTATATATTTGAAAGGTATAAAAGGTAGGAGTTAAAAAACAAACCTCTACGTGTAGATATTTACCTAGAACAGACAATATACAGGGAGAAGACGTTGCAATACAAGCTAATTCTAGCTGCTCAGTAACCTCTGGAGTTTTTATGAGATTTTTTCAGAGCTGATGTTTGAAACATGAGTATCTCTGCATAAATTTCATATACCTTTGCAAAATTATGGTGGGTTGCTTACTTAATGCCCCTTTTGCTCTTCATCCTTTAGTTCTGTAGTGTGCTGCAGCTTTAATCAGAATTTCGATGGTTGCTGCTTTATGTTTCTCTCAGAGCTACGCTTTCAAAACTGTCTTCTTATCCTGTAGCTGAAATCACTCCATACATTTGAAAGGAAACTGAATTTTGCCAAGCTATGTAAGTTGTTCATCTGATGATGGCATCAACATTTGGTATCTTTTACACTTCAACCAAAAATTTTATTAGGTATTTTTTCAATGCTGAGTCTTGCCTTTTTATTTTTAATTTCACTGCCAATCTTGCAGTGGTTCTAAGTGAATCTGTGGGCATTTTAGCCTGTGGTCTTGCCAGAACTTTGCGAATTACAATGCATATATGTCTATTTATTCAATATCCATCCTATAATATCTATTTGGAGAAAGAAACTTTTCTTGTAGTGCCTCTTAACAAAGCACAATTTTCCGCCTTTTTTGTGAAATAAAAAATAAAAAAAACAAATTGTGTTTTATTGCGGTATCAACAATGTGAATAAGGATTAACATATTGTAAATGTTCATTTTTCCATGTAAATCAACTTTATCTTCGTTATCACTAAGTGATAATTAATTTTTAACTTATGTGCATTGTTAGGCTGTTAGAATTTTTTGGTTGTTGAAATAAAACGCATTCAATAAATATGACTTAATTTGTCAAGTAATTTACTGGGCCTTCTATCTTTTCTCCTGAGTTCAAGTGGAACAAGGTCTGCAGGATGGAGGGGGCATATTTGCCTGCTGAAAAAAGGTTTGATCGGTGTTATTGGGTCATGAAAACCTGCATAAGTCCTCTGGAACTGGCACAGATGACAAATCTGTGTCACCAGGAATAACCTGCTGTGTTGGTGGCTTTCTGTGCACACAGCGGTGGCTGCACAGGGTGTTCCTGGTGGGGTCAGGAGGAGGGTGGGGGTGCCTTCAGCCTGTCAAGAGAATATACTCAAAACACACACATAAAGATCCACTTCCAGTCTGCTGTCTTCTTCTGCTGGTAGATTTTTTTCTGTTTATAATTAAAAAGCCACAAATGACTGCGTGTCAGGAAACGTTTGGAGCACACATGTCCATGGTTAATGGACATAATAAAAGGCTTTATTATATTTATAGCAGGGCATCCTACTGAGTGCGTAGAGGAATGCCGGAAGGATTGATGTATCTGAGAAATGTGTGAAATGTTTTTGGGAAGAATACAGATAAATGGAAAAAATTGCTCAAAATTCTTAAGCTAACAAAGTGGTAAGTGCCTGGATTCAATCCTAGCAGAAAAAGCATATACTACACGTCAGACTTGAGTTGTCCAAGAATTGAGGTAGAGCAATTTTTAAAAGCATTTATTTTTTATATTGTTCCAATACAATAGTTCTTCACTTTTTTGTGGCTTATTTATATCCTATATAAAATATCTATGTGCTCTCTTCAGAAAAAAAATAAGGGGGGTGTGAAGGAGTAACTACATCTTTGGGTTCCCAGCCACCTGCGTGTCACTTGTATTTAATCTGAGACCGAATAAAACCCAGCATCTTTCTGTGTGCTCAGGGAGTATCTGGGCACCTGGGAGCTCTGCACAGCAGCATTTTGTGGAGTGCTGTTTGCTGGGGTGCACAACTGCTGTCCCTGCACTCACCTCTGACCTTTGCCTGTCCCATGGGAGCACTCAGCTGGCACAGGCAGATTTGGTGCCTGGCTCTGTGCTGCCCCTGCTCTGAACTCTGGGCAGTCTCTTGCTGGTAGATGGCCCAAGGCTGGGGCTCCACGGGTCTTCACTGGCCTTCACGGGTGTGGGGGGTGGCAGAGGGCATGAACTGGCCTTCAAAACTGCACCTGCAGGTGCTGTGAGGGTGCTGATGGTTGGATTGGGCGCCCTTTCTGCCTGCCAGTAGGACAAGAAACAAAAGGAGGAGCAGCTCTCACTTCACTGGTAGAGAATTTTATACATGAGCCCTCTGTGTGTGTAGCTACATAATATTTAGAGAAAGACACACTCATACACACATATTTTAATTGGGGGGAAAAATCCTATAAACATATGGGTTCTTCTTCCAAACCGTAAAAAAAAAAAAATCATTTAATAGCTGCTATAGCAGAAATATTTCTATTAATGCCTCTACTTCTCTATACTTTACATGCTGCTGCTCCTATTTGTTGTTCATGTTTTAGTCATCCAGACATATGTATTTCCAATTTCAAACCTGTGTCACTGAAAAATAAACACGTTAAGACTAGTTTAAAATGTTTTAAGATGATGAACATTCTGGCTAGTGTCTCAAGTTCATTGTTGCTTAGATAAAAGTATCCACTCCATCTCTTTTCCACTTACTCAATAACCAAATATTTGCTCTAGACTAAATGGATTAAAATCCCTCATTGATGAAATTTTGTTTCTATCCTGAACCTGTTAAATACAGAGGGATAAAAGCTAGATACATTTGACAGTGAGCAAATGGCATCTTAAACGAATCATTGCAAAAAATCTCCACTTACAATATAAAGTGCAGTGATTAATTAAAGATGCAGTTTTAACTTATTTATAGCCATTAAAAAAACATACCAGTTTTAACACAAAGTAACACAAGCCAAGTCATCCAGGGGAAAGACACTGGCAGCCTGAGACTTGAGGAGCAGGCAATGTGACAGAGCCAACAGGGAACAGCAAATGCAGGCCACCCTTGAAATCTTTGGAAAAGTTCATAGCAGCAAGGATGGAAAGAGGTGGCTCTGGCATCCCTGCCAAGACGCCCTTGTGTTTTGCTCACACACAGACAGTGCAGGAGTGTGAAAGCCCCATCTCTCTGGGATGGCAGGGAACCTGTGTGCTCACTCCCTGGCGGTGGTGCGGGCGGTGGGTAGCTTGCCAACTGCAGAGCGGGCTCTGGGTGAGTCAGCCCTACCTCAGGCAAAGGGAGGATTTTGGGTGAGGGAGAGACAGCAGCAGCTCAAGCGCAGATTTCTGCAGGCTTTCCCCTCCTTCCAAAATATTTGGTTGTTGATGGGTGAACGCTGGTCCTGCTTGACTGGCAGGTGTGGCTCCCCAGGGGGGATGAAGGTCGTGGGAGGCAAAGTGAGGCTCACCTGCTGAGCTGTGAGCTGGGGCTGCTGCTCCCTGGCAGCTCTGTCTTTGGAAGGCTCTCAGAATGCTCCCCTCTGTCAAGGTCAGGGCCACACCAGGCACACCATGCTCAAACCCTGCAACCGCTGGCTCTGCCTGCAAGAGTCATCCCGTCTGTCTCGTGGTACAGTTTCAGGAGCTACAGCTGGTTCCTCCTAAGAGGAGTGGTGTAATTTACCCTTCCGAAGGGATCTGGTCTTGATTTGAAGACCTCAGGAGCTGGAAAATCACTGTTTCCCTCAGTAGTTTGTTTGAATGGTGGTTTCTTTCCCTACTAAATCTGTACCATATTCTAAGGGGAATTTGGCTTTCCCTTCCTGGTTTTGTCTTTTGTTAGGTTTTTCTCTTCTGGGTGAAAGTTCCAGGTAATGAGGGATATTTTTTTCCCTCAGAAGTAGCTGTCCTGATCAAATTAATTTTCCTGAATTGAGGCCTTATTGTTCAGCTGAGGCTCTTTCAAGGAAAAATTTGCTTTGGCTAGTGACGGAATTCCCCCTTGTACTCCTTTTGAGAGTCCATTGAGATAATGACAGAAAGAGAAGCTTTATAAAGAAAAGGCTATTTGCTGCTAGTGAGCCTGGAATGCTCACAGATAGTATCTGTCACTGCTAAGGTATCCACAGTTCTATTCTGCATAAATGCTACATAATTGTAGATTTTCATCTCATAGCCACGAGGAATGACATTCCTTGTCATGGGGTGAAGATCTCCAATGAAATGTTCTCAGAAAAGAGACTTTATTTTTATGACCAATCTTAACAGTTTTGATTTGCAAGAGCAGAAATGCAGGTGGTGTTCACTACTGTTACAGCACCAGACTAAACGTGCCACCAGCCAATGTCTCCTCGCTGGGTGACTCTGGGCACAACTTTCAACCTGGGCCTTTCTGAGGAACTGACTTCCTTCCGGGTGGGAAGGGCCAGCTAAACACAAACTTAGTGCACATGCATGGACCACAGCCCTTCTGAGACAGAAAGATAATGTTCCCCGTGTGAACCCCTCCAGAGGCCAACACCAGTCTGAGCCTTACTGGAGATGTTGTCAGCAGGCCTGTGCCTGCCTGTTTCTTAACCCACGTGCTGCAGGTCTGTGATCCCATGTTTAAATGAGGGTGCTTCATCTCACGATAGGACTGCGAAGTACAAAGTTAAATGCTGGCATTGCCCCAAAGGACAGCCACTCACAGAAAAGCTGTTTGCTATTGCAGTGCTCATCTGTTTCCTGTCATGCTTCTCTGTGCACTGCAGAGCTGTTGAGGTAGCAGGACACAGCACTGGAGGTGATGCTGCACCTTCCACAGACACCCAAAAGTCGGCTGAGCCATTTTGTCCACAGTCACAGGCAGATGGCAGCCCCTGTGTCCTACTTTGGCACTTTGCTTTTCTTTACAAGGATGGGAGTGGGAAAAAGTGGAAGGACCCCATGGAAGGTTGCGTGAGCTGGAAGGATGCTGAGAACAACAGAGCTCCTCTGTCACGGCTTCGGGACAGCTGCTCCTGGGATTGAATAACTGAGCAGCCTGAGCATCAGCCTGAGCAGCCACAACCTCCGTGATGTCCCCTAATGCCTTCCTTACAAATACACTTAAGAGGTGACCTCTCCATGGCCCAAGTTTGACCGGGTCAGTAGGACCACATTCCCTTGGCTTTGAGAGGACAGAAAGCACTCTTTTGTGCCTTAACAGACTGTTCCCTATTTGTCCAGCCTTGGTCCCTCTTTACCATTTGATGAAGTACATGCTGCACTCATCACAGTCTCAACTATTTATGATCAGAAATGACCAGAGAAGTGTTTGGAATGTGTTAGCCCCCGAGAGGAAAAAATGCAGCAGATTGGTCTCATTGACATGAAGGAGACTCTTGCAAGGGAAGTGAAGCAGGACATGACCAGCAAATGCAGTCCTTCACCACAGGATTCAGCCTTTGGTTTCTCAAACAGACCAAGTCTCCTGTTTGTATTTGAAGGCCATTTGTCTCCCCTATTTGTATTTAAAGGCTGTTGCAGAATATCATTCCCTTAATGGATCTATTTTCACAAGCCATTTAGCATCATTTGTTCTGTGTCAACATTGTCCTTTCATTTAATTTCCCCCACCCTGCGTCCCTTCCTGACCTCTGGCCACCCACCACCCAACACACTCATAGACAGCAACTGCACCCCCTGCAAGCTGGGTGTCCCTGCGCCGAGCCAGCCCAGCCCTGTCCCAGCACGGACATCTGTGGCTGCCCAGGTCCGCAGGGACAGGCACGGCTGCTGCTCCCAGCGCTGCCCCTCGGCTGCTCCCGGCCGGGAAGAGCCACCACCGAGCTGCTGTGGCGATGCCTGCGGGCAGGACGCTGCCGGGCCCCGGCGGTGGCACAGGCACAGCCCCATCCCACCGAGAGCCCTGACGAGCACTGACAGAGCCCTTCGGAGGAGATGCTCTGCCCTAGGAGAAAGAGAAGTGCTTGCAGCTGCCCCAGTAATGAATGGCTGGGACACAGGCCAGGCAAGCCCGTATTCCAGCAATCCCCTCAGTACACAAGGGAAAATCCAGAAGTGCCCCGTGCAAGAGAGGTAATGAAAGACCACAGCAAGTAGCTACCAGCAAGAGAGGCTCATGGATTGATCACAATGGACTGGGGAAGGTAGCTGGAGCCATTAGCTTGTCTCTAAATGCAGGGAGATGACAAAACATGGGCTGTGAGCGTACAGGACACAGAGCATGGCACAATCCCCCAGTGGAAGCCAGCTGCTCTGGAGGAAATGAGCCCCAGTACAATGCAGGCAGATGAACAGCATCACTCAGCCGTACATGACCACGGGTGCTGGGTGCCCTGCCCAGGCGTCTGTGGCTCCCACACCAGTGAGCCTGGAGCTAAGGAGTTTCCATGCTGGAGAGTGAGCAGGGCTATGGGGCTGAGAGAAGTGACTGGGATCTTTTCCTCTTTCTTCTTGTCTTTCAAAATACTTGCATGGCAACCATGCTGGTTTCATAATTGATGGACATGGTCTTGGCAATCTTCTTTTTAAGAGCCATTCCTTGTCACATAAATATCATCTATCAGTGCCCATTGTCTTTATAGTGATCTTGAACAAACAGTTTTATTTCCAATCAGGACATCACACATTGATCTAAACACTCATCTGTAATGGATCAATTTACATTAGGAGAGCAGTATTGTAGCATTGTTGTTCATTATATTGAAAGAAGTATATGTTTAGTTACAGGCTAAAATCAATTAAACAGCCCTGTGCCTTTTGCTATGAGAAAGTCAGCAAACCAGTCTATCTTGGACAATTATCCAGCTACAGCTCCTCTAAAAAGGGGCTTCAGCATCATCCCCTTCCTCCTGAGTTCTCAGTTTCTCCTTCAGAGACTTATTTTGCAATGTTTTTCTTCTTGTGCAGTCTGGTAAAACACTCTCAGCTAAAATGCACAGGAGAGAAATGAAAGCAGTCTTGCTCTGCTGCTGTGGAGGGGACTTTCCCAGGGCCATGCAAAACCATGCATCCAAAAGAGAAACCTCACCAGAGGCTCTCACCAGCACTCTCACCAGAGGCTGCCTGATAACACACAATGGAATATGTTGGAGATGCTCAAAAATGTAGATGATGCTGTTTGTATCTTCATAGGTGAGATCATTATCTCCAAGAGTCCCTGATTTCACCACAGGAGAAGAGGAGGGAGCGGGAAGCCGGGAGGAATTTGTACATTGGGCTGCTGTTTCTTGCCTTACTGCAAGAGAGAAGACTGCAAGGAGTGCTGGAGACTTTCTGACAAAGGGAACACGATTTGAGCTCATGGTGTAGCTGCAGACAGAGCTGGAACCTGCAATTCCAAAAGGAAAACACATAGGTGAACTGCAGGGCAATGCAATGATGGGATTTGAGGAGCACATCTCCTGGGGCTCTGGTGAATGTGATGGAGGCAGAGGAAGGTGTTACCTGCCCCAGCCCCCTGTCAGAGGCCTGTGGCAGAAGGGAGCGTGTCCTTGTGCCCTGCCTGCTGTGCTCTGTCACCGTGACAGAGCCAGGAGCAGCTGGACTCTGGGCTGCCATGCAATTCCCAGCTGTCTCCCACTGCTTTCTGCCTGCTGGCAGCAACAGACCAAGCTCACGGGACAACGTGGCGGCGCTGGGAAGGCCAGGCTAAACCATGACACTGCGTCACTCGATTAATGTAATCAAGGTTTTTGCTTTTCCTTGTGCAAAACCTGATAAACTGGCAAAAGTTATCAGCAGGGGTAGACTCTTATTTTGTGGTCAGAACCTCCTCATGACCTGGCCTGTGCTATGAAGGGCTTGTACAGCATTCTTGGTTTATATACATGTGTGTGGATGTATATGTATTTTTTGGCTTGAGACTTCAACCACTCCTTTCCTACCACTGAGGCCATTCCAACTCATCTTACTCTTTCATTATATGCACAAAAGACTGCTGCAAAGCTAGTAATAGTAATGAGAAGGAATAGCAGATATCACAAAGCTTATTAGGAAATTGATCTTTGATTTGCTCTTGAACAAAAAGGCAGACCTCAAAACTGCTGGAGTCATTCAGTTAATTGGTTATTGGCTCTCTTGAGTGATTATATCCACCCTGGTTCCACCAAGTTCAGCAGGTCTTGTGCTGGTCAATTAGCCTTTGGCATCCATGAAGGGAAATGCTTCATTCAGGTTTTCTCAGAGCCTGTTTGTGTAGCATAAGGTGGACTGAGCAGGAGAGGTTCCCCGTGGTCTGAATCCTGCTCTTGAACTGGCACCAAAAGGGCATTTTTGCTGTACCCCAGCCCTCCAAAAAGCTGGATGCTGTTACGTGGGAAACTCTGCCCCAGGGACTGCCCTGCAGGAGGACAGCAAGAGCCAGAGGGTTTTAGGAGGAGCACAGCAGTTTCCTCCAGGGTGACCTTCACCCAAAGCGCCCAGGGCCCAGCTGTCCCGCGGGATGAGCAGTGCCAGCGTATCAGCACTGTCACCGGCTGTGCGGATGGATGCCCTGTTGCTTGGTCACAGTGGGTCTGCAAACTCACTAATCACTACTGCTCTGACTCCTTCAGCATTTCCAGGGCTGTGCAGAGCTGCACAGCTGACGCCATTTAGTGGCTTTTCCTCCAGAGTGCTCCGTCCTGCCCTCACCGCTATGGCTTGCCAAAGGGCTCCAACACTTGCATTGCTATGGTGCAGACCCTTTAATAATAGTTGGTTACATCCAGAGAATTCAGTTCAGATTTTAAAACCTCATCAAATAGTTAATGACTGACTATTTCAACACAGCGGTTCCTTCAAGACTTGGGAGAGAAGAGAGAGAGGGAGATGGAAAAGTTATTCATGTCCCATCTGTCTGGTATGCTTGTCCCCTCCCTCCCACCCACTGAGTCACTTCCTCCCTTTATATATCACTTAAAATTTTTCCTTCCCCCTTTAGCTTATGATTAACAGGCATTTACCCTCTGCAAATTGTTTCATTTTTTATGATGCATGATCAATGTTAGTTAAGGCTCTATGGATAAAAAGAATGCATTGTCTTGCAAATGCATATATGTGGCACGTTTCCATGTAAAGGAACACATCAACCACTGCAATATCCATCTGGTGATCCAGCCTTCCCAACTGAGCTCCAGAACTTGCAGTGTAGTGCCCAGGCTATTTTTTCCCCAGCCCAAAGAACAGTGGTGTGCAGGGAGAGGCACACTGTTGGAACTGTGAGGTGGAGGTGTTTCAGAGCAGCAGCTCAGCCCAGGGAGGGGTTCACTAAGACCTGACCCCAGTGGGTTTGTAGGATGGGGCCACTCACTTAAAAGCCTCAAGGGTGTTTGTGGGGAGACTTGGCTAGCTCAGCCCACTGTCTTGCTGCCAGGGCTTGAGGCAGGTGTCTTTACTTAGCAGGTGATGAGCGGCTCAGAGGAGAGTGTCAGGCAAGAGAGAGAGGTGGTCTCCTGGTAGTTCTGCTGCCTGTGGGTATGTGCTGACCTCCCACGGCAAGCAGGGGAGACTGGGCTACCTACAGCATTCTGATGGAGTAGCAGGAATGGCTACAGAAGGTGAGAATGCTGGTGGGTTCATCCTGGAAGCAAGCAGGTTAAAGAGGAGGAGCCTGGATGCCTTCTCAACACAGATGTGAGATGGTGGGGGTGAGTCTCTGAGCTGTAAAATAGATGAAGGCTAGAAAATGGAAACTTGAACCTCCTTGGACAGGTTATTTGAGTTACTTGAGTTTTCCCAGTGAAGGGAGGGAACATGAGGTTCTATGTTATGTAGTGCAAAAACATTATATATGTTCACTTGCTTCAGCCTTTTTGCATGTGGCTCAAAAGGAGGGTGTTTATCTACTTAGCACCTTGTTATTGTGATACAGGAAAGTTTTGTTCTTCAGAGATGTCAGGTTGACACCACTCATTAAAAAAAATTGTTTTAAAGGCAAACATTTGAGCAGCTATCTGTGACTGAGGGAATCCCCATCCCAGAGAGACACCAGCATCACTGTGTCCAGCTGTCAGTTGCTGTTCTCTTTTTGTGATCATCTGCAATAAGATTCTACCATCTTTTCTGGTTCCTGTCAGCTGTCCATAAGCTGACGGCTGATGCAATAACCTAGGTAGTACATCCACTCTGGGATGCACTGAAGGATGGGGCACAGATGTGACACAGCCTCTGCAAAGAGCCAGCTTGGCTCCTGCTGGAGGCTTTAGCTGTGTGTGGGTCCTGCTGGTTCTGTGCCCACCTCCCACTTCAAGAAGCTCCCTGCAGGGGTGCCTCCATGCTGGGCTGGCACTGATCCTTCAGTGCCTTTTTTTTTTGGCTCTAGCTCTGTGTCCTGTGAAAGTAGCTGTCCTGGCCCCAGACCTGTGTGTTCTGTGGTGCTGGGACTGGGCTCATGGGCTATGGCCAGACCTCTGAATATTTGGTATCTGAGAAGTGACTTTATTTTATACCCGTGGGCAATGCTGCAGGTGGGCTGAGGCAGGTCCAGGAGCTGAGGGTGGCCCTGTATATGCCGTAACTTCACAAATCATGAGCTGAGTGCACTGAAACTCCAGCAGTTTCCCTTGAAGAGCAGGACCAGAGAGGAATACATGGATCTTGTAGCTTTATGACACCGAATAGATTGTAAAATGGCCATTGAATTTTATTGCATTTGCAGGAGACTCAATGAGTCCAAGGATGGCGTGCTGTGTTACTGGAAGTCAAATAACCACTGATGCTCCTGTTGCTGAGTGGCTTATTAAAAGGGAAGTTTGTTAGTTTATTCTCCCATGCCTTTGCTCTAATGGGTACCTATACATTCTTCAGAGATTTTGTCTTCCATTTTATCTATTCTTCTTTTATTTTTGGAAAGAATTTTACATGCATGAATGTGGGGACAGTATAGCTACCCTTGTATTATATAGCAAATTAATAATTTCATTTGCCCCAGGGCAACCTTTGGAAATAAGACAATAACCTCAGTTGTTTATTTCCCTGAGAGATGTTAATGATTAACTCTGAAAAGAAAAGTAATTCTTCTATCTGGCCTACATAAACTTTCATAGTTCTATGCAACAGCAAGATATCTTTAGGTAGTGTATGGCATGCAAAAAGCTAAGCTCTGTAACGTTACTGTGCAGATAGATTTGGCTCCTGGAGAGCAACTTTAGCTTAAGATTTTAGTGCTGCCAGCTGGCAGAAGTGATCATATACGTGAAACTTTAAGCTGAGCCAGAAAAACCTGAGTTCAAATCTCTTGCCAGGGATTGTAGGATAGAATGATTAACCTGATTTTATATTTTTGGATAACTATCAAGTGCCCGAATATTTATAGTAATAAATGTCTTCCATATGTGCTGATACTGCACCCATGGAGTGCAATAGCATGATACGGTTATTGTCTTACTTGAAGACACTAATTATAACTAATCCTATAGGCATGTGACTCATGAAACACTGGCCCAATTTCTGCCAGCTTCTGTGAGATGCATCTGACTTTGTTCATGTGAGCGATGCAGGTCAGCAGAGAGCTCAAGGCAAAATTCCAATAGTGCTGGGGATCCTGACGTCTCTCTTCAGAAGACATACATGCGCTTGATGTTTAAGCACTTAAAGCTGCAGGTGGGCACTTTACCAGCTTATACCTTCTGAGACTTCCTTGTAGGTGTCTTAAAGTGTCAAGATGCCACTGAAAATAAAATCTTAATCCTACAAGCCACTGTTACGTAGCCCTGTGATCTGCCAAGTCAAAATTGGGAGGGGGCTCTCAGGTTCCTGAATTTGTTTGGTACCTGCTAGACTGGCACCATAACCAGGCTTGGAGCCCTGCTGGTGCCCAATGAGTTGTGTGTTACTGAGAATGCTCAGCTGCTGCAGAAACAGGGCTTCTCTGGGGATGTGATGTCTTCCCAGGTCAGGCTCTGTAACACACCTTAAATTAAAGAACCTCTTTGGTGAATGACTGTAGGGATGCTTTCTGGTTGGTAAGAAAAAGCAACAGAGGGACTGTATGAAGGTTATAATGTTATAAGAAGAAGGCTATAAAAACAGAGAAAGAGGGACTAAACCAGCGTTCCAGTAGTTTTCTCTTCCCCTGAAAGAGGTAAGCCCGCCCAGACATCTTGCTTTTAAATACTGACTACTCCATATGTTTTAAACCAAAAATAATACCTTTTGATTGGAAATGTTTCAATAACATCATTTGTGCATTTTATTGAGGCGAAGGTTACAATTATTAGAGTCACCAGGAATTTCAGACATTTAAACACAGCCTCCATTTCTCCAGAGTAAACCACATCCCAGTGCGATTATTCTTCTATCTAAATGCCTTCAAACCAAGTCTTAAACCAGATCTGACGTTTGTTGCTGGTGGTCCCTTGTACAAATTGGCCCTTGAAATGAACATGTGGGGTTAAACAGATGCCAGGAAGATGGGACTGGATGCTGAGGGATCCCTGTGGGTGCTGAGGGAGGCAGCGTCTATGCAGGGTGCAGCCCTGGGTTGACTGTGTGGCTCTGAGCAAGCTGCTGCCAGTCTGGTCAGGTACTGTAGTGTGGGCCCTGCAGACTTTGGAAGAATAAGGAGAAGGGTTTGTCTGGTCATGGAAACTGCTCCTTCAGCCATGCAATCTCTTTATGGCTTTTCTTTCAGCTGGCTTCTCCCCAGGAAGCCAGCAACTGCATCTGTGGCAGAGAAGGGACTTGGCTCAACGACCACAATGTCCCACCCAGCATGCTCTGTGTTTCTCCCTAATCTTTTCAGCAAATATTTTTGGAACTTTAATTAAAAAACTGAGACTCTTAAGGGGCCTCTAAGGCCTGAATCCCCTCTGGCCTTTCTACATCCTCTATTGGCAGCAGGGAGACTGGCATTTAAGCATTTTCAGTTTCAAATTTTTGGTGCTTCCAGGACAGCACAAGTAAGAATTTGGGTCTAGCATTCCATTAAAATTCTGACATCAATGATGGCAACAAACTTTGAAGCCAAAGGAAGTATCCAGCTTACAACCGAGGTTGGGACATAAGGAGGTGAGAGTTTGTTCAGGAGGTGACTTGAGAAAGCGGTAATAAGAGGAATCTTCTTCATATGGCCAAGGAAGTTTCAGCACCTGACTATTTAAATATCTAACAAATGCTTGCTGATTTGGAGGGAGCAGGATTAGGCTTATGGTGGAGTGCAAGGATGACAGTTATGACTTCTGTCCTCTGCTGTCTGTATCGTCTGGATGTGTTTTCCCCTGTGTACTCTATAAGAAAAGATGCTGAGAAACCTGAATTGGGATGTTGGTATCCCCAGAGAGAGAGGGGGTTGCCATCTCCCCCCGAGGGTCTTGTCCCAGAGCACTTTGATACTGGTTGTGCACTTCTCCAAGGTCTGGGCTTTCTAATCCTATCTGAAGTGCATGTGTGTCCCCTTTTCCCCAGGACAGCGGCACACTGATTGCTCAATCTCTACCCTCCTCTTCCTACATAAACCCCCAACAATTTTCAGGAGAAACATTGTTCCTGCTTATTCTTGTGGTGCTGATGAGTCTGTAATAGTGAAGGAGCAGAGCAAAATACAGAGCTCTTACTCTGGTGAAAAAGGTGGATCTGTAGCCATTGCTCATCTGAGGACAAGCAGGTTTCTGGCAAGACTGTGAGCATACTCGTACTTAGTTTTGTCTACATAGCGGGCCAGGTCTTGAGTGCACTGTCAATTAAGGGCAGCAATTCAAAGTGATTCACAGCAGATTACACCAGCCTGTCTCTTGATGGAGCACACTCTGGGCCTGCGCCTGCAGGTGCTGCACAGACTGCCAAGCCTGGAGCTAGCCTGCAGTTATGCTGTCAGCCTTGCTTAGATCTAATGCTTTATGACAACTGTCTACCTGTAATGTGATAATGGGCTGAAAACCTCTGCAAAATTGATAGAGTCTCTCGCAAAGAAGGAGGAACTTATAATGTGGCAGGCCCGATCCCTTTCTTAAGGTCCTCATGAACTGCAAAGATTTCTTTGCAGTTGGCAAGTCTGATTGTTTCTCTGCTCCTGACAGAGGGTGACTGTGTTGGTGTCCGTGAAGCTGCTGATCTCCTACTTTCTCCCAGTGCAGTGGCAATTGACCTCTTGCATTTTCAGGCACTTTAAATCTGTTTTTAACTTTGAATCCTAAAATTCTGTTGGTGTCTACCTGCTAGGGCTTCATCCATTCTGTACCTGTCCTTTTCATATTCTAGGTAAAATAATCTTCTGCCTGCAAAATGTTTCCAGGGTTTATACAATAAGTTCATTATGTTTATCCCTAAAATACAAGTCATTATGTAGAATGATTAACAAGCAGTGTTCTAAAAGAAATTATGCTTAACATTGTATAAAATAGTCTTTATAGAAGAGGCCACCTTTTGCTGGTGTGATCCAGGAATTGCAGCCGTGACTTTGTGCTAGATCAGTGCTGAGTGAGAGTTGGGCCTAAAGCATCCTGATGCAGATTCAAGCTCTCCAAAATTGCTATCCAGGAGAAAGCACTGCAGCTGGGAAGTTGCAGCCATAGGAGAGGTCATCCTTCTGGCTCTGGAGAGGCCCAGGTATGTTCCCTGTGAGCTGTGCAGCTGATGACCGAGATAGGGACAGTGCTGTGCCTAGATCCTGGTGCAGGACCTGATGGCAACTGAAAGCACTTTTTGTAGCCAAAGTGTTGTCTTTTTAGCTGGTATAAGTAGCTCTAGCTGGTCCTGTTCCAGCTGCCCAGCTTCCACCCCAGCTCAAACGAGCCCAGGACTGGCATGTGGTACCAGCAAGGCAGGCACTTGCATGAGGAGAGCAGAGCAGCTGTGGTGTCCTGAGGCACTCTGGTGGTGTGGGGAACTGGACAGCACAGGTGGGGGTGGCTGCTGGAATAAACCCCAGGGTTTTGGGTGGGATCAGGGATTTGTGGCCTCAGGGCCTGCTCCCCACACGGGGATCAGGCATTTGGGCCCTCAGGGCCTGCTCCCCACATGGGAATCAGGGATTTGTGCCCTCAGGGCCTGTTCCCCACACCGGCGCTCCGGCCCTATCCTTGGGAGTGCTCCCGCAAAGCCGAGAAGCAGCTCTCGAGGCTGTGGACTGTGCTCTCCAGATCAGAGTCCCCTCCAGAGAGAACAGGGATGTTTACACAGAACACAGCTATCCTAACGGCCTTGTGATAATTAAGAGGCTGGAGGCTGCTGGATAAACCCTTCCCTATGACCTCCTCATCCTCTGGAGTGTAGGCCCCCATGGTGGCTCTGACCCCCATGCCATTCCCTGCCACATCTGTGGGCTTATCATGCTTCTTAAAGAGCCCGTAAACCCATTAACTCTGGGTAAATGATCCCTGGGCTGTCTTTAGAATAATTAAAACCACAAGGCAAACAGTTACTCTGGACTATCAGCAGCATATCAACAAAACTTGTGTCTTGAAATGTGTGTTCAATTTCTGTTATTAAAAAGCACAGAGCCATATGTGAAACATTATCATGCATCTTTGTGAAATTAGCAGAAGTATTTGAACAACCATTTTGTCTCTATCAAAACAGTGCCTTATTATTTTTTCATACTGTGTAGGAAGGTGAGAGAGCCTTATGAAGGCAGGAGGGCTCAGGCAGGCAATTCGACTTCTGTAGCCCCTGACCATGTCTGTTTGCTGCACAGAGGTCTGAGGAGCCCAGATGGAGCTGGCCGTGAATGGGGAAGAGGAACAACATGAAGAGTCCTGTGCTGCCTTTTATCCTGAAACCCAGGACTGCAGGTTTTATGAAACTCCTTAATTGCTTTACTTTGAGTGAGGCTTTTGCAGTATTCGCCAAATTTAGTTGCCATCAGGGTTGATAGAAGTTTGACTATTGATTCAGTTGGAAAAGAAAAAAGACCAATGCTGAATGTGCTTTGAAATTCCCACCACTTTTGCTTAAGAACATATGTTAGAAAAGTGATGTCACTTCTGACTGCTTATAAACTTTCAAAATAGCATTAGACCTTTTTAAAAAAAATAGAATTCTAGTCCTTAGTTTTTGGAACTGCCTCTCTGAAAATGGCACCAAAACCGCTTAAGAGAAAGGTTTCCTGAAGGAAGGGGAAAAGGAAGAGGAGCTTCTTCTGATTAGTAGTGACCAATAACTGTGGGCAAGGTCAACCTGTGTCATTCAGCCAGGCTTCAAGAAAAACATGGTGTGAAGTGTTTTGGCATTTAATGAACACTTTAAAAAACACTTCTGAGACAAAAACCCCAAATTATTGATCTGTTTGGCAGTGCATTTCACAACTGACACTAGCATACAAGTCCCTGTGGACCAAGTGTCTTTAGTTCTGGCTTTGTGTGGCATAAAGAGGACATAGTTGAAGTCTTTCTTGCATGTGTCTGGTTTCAAAGGTGGTGAAGACAAGCAAGATCATATTTGGAGAAGATGATATTTAAAGAAAATGCTGGTGCTTCTTGTCAGGCCTAGTTATCAGCCAAATGCACTGAGATAAGGCAAGCAAAACTGTCTGCTTAGTCAAATTGAACAACAACATTCCCTGATTGTCAGAGCTGAAACAGCAAATATAAAAAAGCTAAATACAGCCAACCCTACACTTACAGCCCACTTGTGGTTTTCACGCTGACAACCTAGTCACTAAGTATAAATGGTCCTCCCACTACTGGTTTGTCTGCATCCCAGGTTATATTCAGGGAGATGACTGCATCTCTAGCCTTGCAATCTTAACTCGTTTTTTTAAACTGAACAAGTACATTGGAGCTTTCTAACAGTGCCAAGTATTTCTGCTAGAATATATTCTGGAGGCTTCATGTAATAACAAACATGTGAAGGATTTCTGATATGGAAGACTCTTGCCTATAATAAGCTTTTAGCTCCAAAGTGGGATTAGTTTTGTTCTATAAATGCTTAAAATCCAAACCCATATATCTCCAAACATGCAGTGGCCAGAAGTACAGGCTCTTGATACATCTATATTATAGACGGTAGGTTTAGCATACATAGTAATATGTGATATGAACCCTGATGACACAGACTCAACTCTCCTCCTTACTAATGTAGAGCAGTGGCTTTTCTCTTTTCTCTGGAGAGCTGTGGATCCTGACTGAAATTTGACACTTTGCTTTTCTGAGAGAACCTTTTGTAGATCCTTACTGAGCAGCTCACAAATGCATAGGGGTTAGTGGACCAAGTGAGCCAAGAGAACAGATAAGCTTCAGAATTAGCAATTTAGCTATATTTGTGTATTAACAGCTGTTAATATGTAATTTCCACTGGTAAATTAATGTATAGTCATTGATTTTTTCGTGAGGATTCAGTCTCTTTTACACATTCTGCAGTGCCAAATGCAGAGAATTTAGGATTTCTGCTATCTGGAAAGGCAACTGAACAAAAATGTTTTCAGAGACACCTCTGGAGTCCACCACAAACAGCACCCGAAGCTTATATGAAATCATACAATCAGCTGCCAACACCTCTCTAAACACCACTGTTAGCAAAAGGCAAACATGTTTTAGGGTGTAGAGAGAAAACCATATTTTATGTAAGTTCGGGGAGCTCAACAGCCACTAGAAAAGACTCCTGTGCATTCCCTTGTGTGACATCAGGCTAACTTGCAAAATGCAGCAAGATTTCTGCTCTCACAGAAAGACTTTTTCTCTGGTGCTGCCATCATAGAATTAAGGAAAGGGAAATATAATCTAGGGCTGTTGCAGCTGTCCACCAACCTGAAGATGCATGAAGCACGTTTTGGTTTTTACCAAACCAGACTCAGCTCAAGTAGTGTGCCTTGTCCAATGTCCTTGTGCTGCTCTCAGGTATTTTATGTGCTGCTTACCAGTGAGTGCTGTACTGCAGCCCATGCTTCCTCCAGCCCAGCCATGAGAAATCCATCCTTGTCATCCATGTAATATGACTGACTGGTAATTGATTGGCAGAGCTTGTATAGGAAAGCTGACTGAACAACTTAGGAACAGAGCCTACGCATAACACCACATTCCCAACATTGGGAAAATGTGGGGAGAAGAATCAGGAGAGAGAAAGAGGAAAAATCCACTGAAGTCTTACCAGGTAAATCTCTATCTTTCTTTACTGCTGGGTGCCTAGGCAATGGAACTGGAAATAGTTGCAGAAGAATAGTAGTTGGGAGAAATAAGCTGTGTGCAAGGTGTGTGTTTCAAGCAGCTAATGCTGCAGCTGGTAGTGAGCTCTGTCATGGGACTACCAAGCAGGACAGGGACAGAGCTCAGGCCTAAAGAAGGAACTCTTATGTTTTCCACCTACATCGAGGAATGATCCAGTCACCAGTCTCTGCAGGTGTTCCAATTTCTGCTGCTTTTCGAGTGCTTCTCCACAAATCTTTTCCTTGCCAAAAGCTGGCAGCTGCAAATTGTCTGAATGCCCCTGAACCTGGGAGACGGCCCACCTGTGTTTCAGCCCCCCTTGCCCCAAATGGAGGTACTCTGGACTGCATGATCACATCTGGTGTATTGGTACTACTGATATGGGTTCTGTTGTTCATTTAGCCTCTACAGGATGAGTTTTGCTGTGAGTGTGGTGTCTCAACATGAGCATCCAGGAGGAGCAATAACTTAATAGATTTATCCATTAGAAGATTTATCCATTAGAACTTAAATGTCTGAAGTATAAAATATTATAATTCCCAAGAACTGAAGCTGAGGTGTCGAAAAATCTTCAGCTGGGACAAAGTGAACAGAGTGTGATAAGGTGCAGTTTGACTCTGTTTGCAGTGGAGATATCAGTCTGGAAAACTGCCCAGTGTGCTGTTGTAAGAGACCTGTAATTAGCACATGACCGCCACTTGTAGCATATCTGAAGGTAAAAAGAACTTGACAAACCCCATCTCTCTTCAGTTGTTGCAGGCTCTTGATCTTTAGCTCTTTACAAAGCTGTGGGTAGTCTTTTAATTAAAGTTCACAATTATGCATGTGACAGAGATTCTGAAGGCCAACAAGTCATAATGCTGGATGCCAATTGATTATGGTCTGTCTCTGCAAATTTACAGCCCTGTGATCCACCCTGTATCAATATTATAGCTGGATGTCTTCTGCAGTTGTGTATAATCAGCACCTTGTGAAATCCATAGCATCCCTATATGCTGTGTGTAACAGATTCTGGAGAGCTGGATCACTGTGTAAGTGCTGCCTGTAAAGGGGAGTGGAGATGACTTTTACTGGTAGCATTTACAAGGGGGGTTAAGCCTCACAAGGGGACACCAGGTAATCTCTCAGGCAAACTAATCATTTGAGGTGCTCTAGCTGGAACAGCTCTTCTGCAGCAGGCTGTATTTAGTAGGAGTGGGTAACCAGCAATGTCATGGGTGCAGTGAAAACACTGTTTTCAACGCAAATCCAAAACATAGCATGATAAAGCTCTGATGGCGAAAATTAAGCCTATCCCACCAAACCCAGTACAGCCTTCTGAAGGGAGAAGTTGCAGTTGTTGCCTTTGTGTTTTTGCTTTGTTCGTTCTGTAGTTCCAGCCCAGCTGTCCTGCAGTCTGGCTGGGGTTTGAATAGATGCATGGAGCAGCTCACTGGAGCAAGATGGGAGTGGGACAGCAGCTGAGCTGCCTTAGTCTTCTGCAAACCAAATAATTAGCCTGGGCAGAGCACTCTACCGGACTTCAGGTCCCCAGTGGTCTTGGGTGTCTGCTCTGACCTGAATTGCGTGATTCAGACATTCACCACCTTTTCCAAGCGCAACCTGGTGATGGAGAATCAAAGCTAGAAATGTTCTGTATTTCTCTGTTTGGGGTAGCTGTAGATTCTGCTTTGCATTTACAATATAGCCACCTGGAGGTTTTCTGTGTTCTTCCTGACAAAGAGAAATTTCAGGTTCTCCCAGCCAAACCTCAGTACGAGGCAGGAGAGCCATGCTAATGTTGCAGCTGTATCAATTTGCCTCATTTAGAACATCTCACAAAAAGTTTGGGGTTTAGAAAGAAAAGATGTGTCTAGAAATTATCTCTTCATTTGTGTTTATAATAATATTGTGTAAAAGGCATGCTCAATTGCTGCTGAATTGTTATAATTAATTGCATTATACCTTGAACAACTGGTAAAAATGTATACATGTTAGAGCTGGACCTGGAACTTGATGTCTGAGGGTGCCTGTGTTGTCTGGGAATTCAGGCAAGGCTTTGAGGCACTAAGTGCTTTGCAGTAGAATATCTTTGGACAGAATTTGGACTCCAGCAAAGGAGCTAATACACACCACCACCGTCCTGGAAAACACCCCAAACCCACGCTGTCAGTCAGTGCTGTCAGGAATGCACTAGCAGGAGCTCTGCTTTTTTTCTGCTACTCAAACCCAGACATATGCGTAGTTTTGTTTATAATTCTTTCATATATTTGAAGGTGTTCCACCAACTATTGACAAGAGAACTGTATCTCTGCTGAAGTCCTAGCCAGAATGTATTTTCTCCTCCTACACTTGTTTCTGTGGGGATTTGGCTTGTGCCAGCCTGCACAGCAATATTCCTCTGGAAGCCAAGGCTTGCATGTAGTGTCACAGCCTGGCTCTCAGCTGGGCTCTCAGGCTTTGGGAGAGAAGGGAAATGGCAACTTATGCCCTCTTCTGCTTCATGCTCCACTTGGCCTCAGATCTCCCATTTAGCAGAACAGGTACTTTTAATGTGGTTTCAAATTGAGGATCACAAATTACTTGTCAAGTGATTTGCCTGTATTGCGTTGCACTTTAGACTTTCATTCTCAAAGGTGAACACTGGTATATTTACGATCTTCTGAAGGAGAAAACCAGAATTTAATAGGACTTGCTAAATAGAGCAAATGAGGCTGCAGTGCACTTTCCCTCTGTTATATATTAAACTGGTGTTATTAAGTGTTAACTTAACAATGTATTGTATGGACAGCTAAAAGGGGCCAGGAAAAGTCTTTGTGTAAAACATGTAAACAGCTAGAGTGTGGTTTTTTTTTTATTAGAATCATTAACTGCACTGTAGTTAAATCCTTTGTTTTCACGGCTGGTTTAAATTAAATTAGCAACATTGTGAGGGTTTTTTTTCAATATGGCAACTTTAATACATATCAAAGAGTTTAACAGAATAATTTAACTATATATGTTTTAAGGGTTTTGTAGTTTTAAAAAAAAAATTGCTAAAATTTTCTCTGGTAAAAAGCTAGGATTGTCTAAGGCCAGTTCAGGAGAAGCATGTTTAGCATGTCAATTTCAGTGATACTTGTAATATAATCCAGTGGTGTTCGCTCATTTTAAGTACACACATAAAGGTGGAGATGCATAAGAATTGAGAATGAGCTCTTGAGATGAGTCTTGTGGGACTTAAGAGACCAATGTCCATTAAATTTCAAATATTTGGATATGTAATGCCACAGGTTTTCCAAGGGAGTGCTTGGCTAGTCTGCATCTTAGTGTCTGTACCTAAGCAAAGAGCAGATTTAACAATGCAAGGATATGTATCATTAAACTATAGAGCATTACACTCAGTCCTGAGGGCATTCCCTGTGGTTTTTATCCAGACCAGACTCCAGACATAGAGTATTTATGGATTCTGTCTCAGTACAGCTTTCCTTTTCAAGAGGAGGGGTTTTCTGGTCTGGTGTGGCCCTGCTGCCCTTGAGCACCTGTCATCTTGGCTTCCTGGTCTGAGCTGAGGATGCCACCTTGGGAGTTCTAACTTCCTACTTCAACTTTAGCATGTTCCAAAATACCTCCTTCAAACTGAAATGACATATCTAAGTCAAACTCATGAAGTAATGCTGGGGACTCTGTCCCAGCTGCTGTTCCCAGAGAAGTTTGGGGTCTGGCCACTTTCAGGGCTAATGTAAATCTTTCTCTGGACAGGCCACTTGCATGTCAGCAGACAGCAGGGAGGTGGACCAGGATTTTTGGATTGGTTTTTTTTAACTTTTCCCACACTTTCAGGCCCCTGTTCATTCCCAGTGAAATGCCATGGCACTATGGCTGCCAGCATAGGCAGCCCACAGTGCTGCCAGACACACTCAGGTGAATGGCAGGCTTGCCAAGGCCCAGCATCTTGCAGAAAGCCCTTGAGGTGAGAAGTTTGATAGTGGTGGGATTGCAAGATCCCTATCCACAGCCCTGGAATTGCCTTTCCACTTCACACCAGCTTTAGCAGTAGTGACACAGGTCAGCCCCATCTGTGCCTGAGACACAAGAGGGTCTGTCTTCTTTCCTTCTCTGTACATCCTCATGTTGCACTCAGCTCTTGTTCCTGTTTTTTTTTCCTCTTTTCTTCATCCTTCCTTTCTCCTACGCATGCACCTGGCCATTGCTGCCTTCCCCATGTGCAGATGGGGCTGTTCAATAGCCTGTGTTTGTGGAATGAGCTAATTTAAACACACACATTTGTCTCTTATATAAATGTGTTTATATTGTTTTTATGTGTTTTTTCATAAAAGCTGGATCAAATAAACCTGAGCCCTGGGTAGGGCAGTAGCATCTGCTGGATAGGACAGGCTGCTGGGATCCAGTGGCTGGCATTAGAGTAGAAGCTCCTCACCTGACCAGTTGCTGACCAGGCAGTAAAGTACCTGCACAACCTCATCAAAGTGCTCTAAATAAATGTAGGTTGACCTGGTTAAACCCTTTCTGGAATTGATCAAACACTGGAGGCTGTGTTGTACAGGCAACCGGGGGAACGCAGAGCAGTTTTGTGGCAGGAGTTTTGAAAGGATGATGGTGTAAGAGGTTGTTTTAGGCCACTTCTAGAAGCACTGGTGTGAGTTACTTCTGCCAGAGGTCATCACTCCCTTGTGCACTCCTACAGCAGCCACTCCTGCACATCCCCCTAAAGCAGCTGCCAGGGAGCAGTAAAGGCAGTGGTGGGCAGCAAGAGCCAGAGAGAGAGTGAGAGTCAACATCCTCTTTCACTTGGAGAGGTTATTTGAACACCTAAGAACAAATATCTTAATGGTGCAAGTGGAGAAAAGACAATGTAGAAAATGTTCCTGTCCTTTCCCTGCCTTTCTGGAAACACTTCAAAAGGAATGAAATGGGCAATCAGTAAATGATTCTGCAAAATACATTCCTGATCTAGCAGCAAAGTCAAATAAATCATCTAAACAATTTAGAGATTAGGAACATTGCAGAGCTCTAACCCTTCCTTGAGGGAGGTGCACCCACAGTTTGTATTTACGGGAGCATGAAAATACAATTTATTTTAGTAGGAGACAGTAGGGCTTTCCAGGCAGGGCTGGTTTCCCTTCAGGAGGGTCTGAGATTTCTACAGAAGGTGTTAGTTGGATGAGGCCAGTGCTTCCAAGGCTGTGCTAAAGAAGGAGCTAGGACAATGGCAGTAACTGGTACCCCAGATAATTTTAGGGACTCACGGCAGAAATGTCTCCCCACAGAGCTGTTTGCTGGGTTCCCTAAACTTTAAACAGACTTTATTTCATGCTAGAAACAACAGGATTCTTTGTCTTCTGTGTTTCTTCGATGTTGGGACTGTCGTTCTAGCATGTAGTTAGGGGTTCAGAAATTTACCTAAGGCTACTCTCTTCCCATGCAGTAATTAATTACAAAGAAATTGTTTAAGTAACAGACTCCTCAGTGCCTTCCTTCAGTACTGGGGAATGTGGAAATGTAACCTGGAGCTCAGGCAGGCCCTGATCCCTGCAGCAGGACATTGCAGGCAGAGCATTCATGCATATCCCCACTATCAAGAAGGAACTCTTCTCGAGCAAAGCTGTTCTTTGTCTTGGTGTCCAAAGCCATCAGTGACACAGCGAGTGAAACTCTATGGTAAGCAGGACAGGCATTCAAAAGACTCTGGGCACTTGCAAAGCCTGAAGAGTAAAAAGTTCAAATATTTGTGATTGACTGGGGAAGTTGGCTTTCTAAAGTTGGCTCTGAAACTGGTGGAAAAAATATCTGAAGGTACCAGTAAATGTGGTGGTAGCAATGTTCTGCTTTTTAAATTAATTTTAAGAGTAGCATCGAGGTACTACAGAGATATATTTAGTGACTTGTGCTGCTCTGGTCAAGAATCGAAGTATTTTAAACATTTCCCAAGCCTTTGTTGGTCTGTGCAGGGGGAATAATTGAAACAAATAGTTCCCTATTTTTATTCCCCAATAAGTTTCCCACACAGAGGAAATTTCCGGCCCTCTTCCATTTTCTCCAAGGGCTGTATAGAAAAGTTTTATAGAGAGATGCTTGAAGAGAAACACAGAATTCAGAACATCCTGTGCTTTGTGTATATTCCAGACTGATTTGAGTTTACTTTCTTGCAGTTTTTTTGGGGGGGTGGGGAGAGAATTGTGTGTTTATTTTTCCCACTGCAGTTAGCGTTTTGTTGCATGTCTTGGAGAGTGGAAGTTCTTATCCAGAGGAAGTGTCCTTTTTTGATGGACATGGAGACCAATACAAAATTATTATTTTCTGATTTAAACTGAGATTTTTTTTTCCCCCCTAAAGACAGTCAGATACTTTTATTAGATACATGAGAGAAGTGAATCAGAGCAATCCATTGCAGCAAACCCTGGCTACTGTGCTTTCCCTCTCACTTCTTGCCTCTTCAGGAGGGGTCCTGAGCAGGCCAGCGAGGAGCTGTAGCCCCGCTGTGCTGCACTTCCCTCCTCTGCTTGTTGGCCATGAGCATGGGCTGAGGCCAGTTGGTAGACAAGGATTTGGCAGCTGCTTCTTATCCAGCTAAGGGCTGGAAGGATGGGGTGGCTATTTCATGGAACTGCAATCCTCTTGCACCAGGCAAGGCCAAGTTTTCCTCTTGTGCTCTCAATGTCCATGGAGTTAATCCCAACCTACAGCGATGCTGGAAAATTCTGACCTCTACGACTAATTTCCAATTGTAAGAGTAAAAGAAGAATGGTTGGCTAGTTTGGTTTTTCTGCCCGTGCTTAAGTGCATTTTGCTTTCATTATAGGGTGTCAAGTTGTTAATATTTATGGAGGACACAAAAGAATGAAAATTCTGTTTCGTGTTCAATCTGACATCTTTTGGCACCAAAACCCTCTAGTCATGGTAGTAGTTCAGTTTCAATTCGGCAGAGCTCTTTCGAGATGGAGTGCTTTAAAGTGTGGTTTGGCTCTGAGGAGGGATTCTATGCAAATAGTATTCAGGGGGTCTGCCTTTATTGTCTCAAATATTAATAATTTCCAGATCAAATGCAGTTTTTTCTTGAGTTTGTTTTTTGTTCTTTCTTCCTGTTCTGTCAGCTTGGTTAAATGCATCGTGATGCTTTTAAAGTCAACCTGCTTCTTTCCTTGGTAAATGTCCCCCTGCACAGTGAGGTTCTGCAGGTCTCCTCCAGCCCAGTTACCCCTTTCACTCAGCAGAGGAAATAAGAAGTGGCTCCTGGGAGCTGTGGCAGAGGTATGAGCTTCCCCAAGTGGGTGCACTGAGGCTCCAGGGCCTTGCTGGGCTCTGTGAGCCTGCGGTGGGACAAAATTCTGCCTTGCTCCTGGAAAGCTCTGCCTGACCACACACCAGCACCTGTCCATGTCTGCTCAGCCCAAGCCAAACTTATGAGGTTCTTCCAAGGGCTCATCCCCTGACTGAGAGCTGATGTCATTGCTGGCATCATGCTGAAATGCCAAGCCCTGGAGGCCTTCTCTGCAGCTCCAGCAGCACAGCCATGCATACTAACATGAGTGAAGTGACACTGCCTTGAAGGTTCTTGGGTCAATGGAGCTTGTTCTTGTGGAAGAAAAAAGCTACCTTATACAGCTCTAACTGTGTTCCTTTGGCAGCAAAAAACAACAACAAAATTCTCCAGAAGGCTGTGGGGAAGGAGAGATTGTTACTGAAAAGGGTATTTAATTCTCTTGTTAAAGCAGCCCACAGATTCTCAGGAAGTTAAGGAATGTTGAATGCTGCAAACTGTGCCACAAGCACAGGTACAGTGCATGTGTTCAGAGAATGCATTTACAGATAAGCTACTTGCTAGTGAGCAGACATCATTTGTGATGCGTGCCTTGCACGCAGTGCTGAATCTGTGAAATATAGCAAGCATGCACTATGAAGAAATGTTGACTTTTGAAGTATTTTATAATTCTAATGTTGAAATCACAGTTGCCTGGAAAAACCTTCTTCCAGTAAGTGCCCTATGTTTCCTGCTAAGATTTCATTCATTATTTGTTATACTAGCTTAGGCATACATTGCATATCCATAAACCACTACATTTGGAATACTCATTTAGACCAGACCGCTCCTGGAATAAAAGCCTTTAGGACAGCATGATAGCTCTCTGAGTACATGCTAGATAGTTTCAAATTCTCATTAATACTTTTTATAGTTTATGACTGCACTATATTCTACTATTGATCGGATACTCTAGTTTAAATAGGTTTCTTATTGAGGATTTGTGTATGAGGAAAGAAACGTGTTAGTAGTAGGACGTAAGCACAAATACAAATGAAACAGCGACCTTTGAGCTGGAGGCTTGGTTTGTCAGTCACTTAGATAACCACTGCTATTGCCAGTGACCCTGTAAGTATGGATGTTCACATTAAATGTTCTCCATCCAGAACCCTCTCTGACACACTCCATGGTAGCATTTAATGCACTTCACACCAGCCGAATGGGGTGGAACATAAAAGTTAATTTGCAAACTTTCACGTTTTCTGCCATATTTCAAAGTCCATCCAGACACTTTAGCTGGGGTTATTGTGCCAATGGATAGTGCCCTTTGATCCAGAGAAAACCAGGCTTAGCTTCTGCCCCACGCTCTCCTCCTGCTGCAATCTGTGTGAGCTGCCAAGGGCTGTGCCTGTCATCCAGGAAAATAGAAACTGTGTCTTGATTTAGCTCAGTGGTTAGAATCTTGGTATAAATCTTGGGCCGGAGTGTTATGGGATGATTATACGTTATAGTTGTCTCTCCACATTTTAGTGACCAAATGAAATGGCAACCTGGAAGGGTCTGTCCCCCAGTGTGCGGACAGGATGCCAGTTTTCCCACCCCTCAACAGAAAGTATCAATAGTTTAATGGATCTTAGCACCGTCTTTCTTCTGCTTTCTGACATTTGATAGGAAAATACTTGTAAGTGTGTGATCTATGCTTGGTTTGCTGCTTGGGAATGGTTAGAGTTTGAGGGGAGTCTTGGGGATACTTTATGAGTTATTAAGTAACTCATTAACTGGCAGGCTGCCTATTTGACACCAGAATCCCAGGTAGGCTAAGCTGTCTTCTGATACAGTGTGCCAGAGTTTAAAAATGCAGCAAATGAATGTTCGTCTAATAGCTCTCATCTCTTCTCCTGCAGACAGCATGCCATTTTAAGTGGCAGAGACACAAACTGCCTTTACTGCTGGACCTCTCCTAGAAAGAACACCTGTTTCCCGTATCACTGACATTAGATAAAACTTTCTGTGCAAGTGGAAAATGTGTTAGAAGATGATATTCTAGTACCATTAACACCTTCCCCTTTTTTTGTCCTATTTTTTTTTAGTCTAAAGCAATAGATCTGATACAAGGTACTTTTGTCAATCATTGGTAGTTCATATCTTTACCTGGAGTTCCTGAGTCAGCTGTAGAACACGTCACTGCTGTATTCCTACACCCCCCATGTTCTGCTATCTCAGCACCTTTCAGTTGTAAGTAAAATACAGGAAAATACTACGAGATAGGCTGTACGTACAGATAAACTGAGGCACAGGACATCTCAGGGTATTTCTATGCTGCAGCTGAAGGAAGAGCATGAGTGGACATACCCTCATTATCAGCAGCTTCTTAGGGCCCTTAACACAGTGGTAGCACATGGGAATACAGACAGCAGGTTAACCTGAATACAGCAACTGTTCTCTCTTGTGGAAAGCCATGCTCCCTGGAATGGAGCTCCCGGCAGGAAATCCGTGCAAAGCCCCTTGATTGCATGCTCTGCTGTCTTCAGTCCAGAGCTGGCAGAAGAATCAGGAGCACCTCATTCAAGTCTTCCCTTTTTCATTTGCCAGATTAATTAATTCTTTCTGCTCCTCTGCTCAGGCCAAGTCACCCCAGTGGCACAGGAATAACTGTAAGGTCAAGGTCATAGAGGACATAGAGCTACAACACAAATGCGGAGTTCATAACAGTGTCAGGCCAGGGTGAGCTGCCTGAACACGGATTCCAAGGAGGGCATCTATACTGCCTGTAAGAGACTTGTCATTTTCAGAAGTGTCTAAGGTGGCATAGAGGTATTTGCAGAGTAAAACAGGTAAACCAAAGGGTATTTTTAGTCCTTTTCATTTCCTTTTCATTCCTTCCCTGAATAAAATATTGGTAGAGACAAAGTGACATTTGAAAAAATCTGAAAGTTGTTCACCATGGCCGAAGCAGAATTGGGATTATACACATGCAGTTTGGTCAGAAATCCCCTCTAGGGTACTAGGTTTGTGGGATCTCAGCATAGTCACAGTCCTTCGGTGACACAAGAGAAGACAGAAAAGAAGCTACTCAAATTATCCTGCAAATACCAGGAAATTACATCATTCAGCTTCCTTAGAGTCCTAGGTTTCCTTATCCAGTTGAAAGATTTTATGATGTGTACTGCATGCAATTCATAGAAATGACAGTTATAAGGCAAAACTATTTATTTTACATTATAGTGTTCAAAAACATTCTCAATTGATAATATCAATATTCTCAAGCCCAGCTATTGGTAAACTTGGGCACATCAAGTAGAATAGTAAAAATCATGAGAGTTTAGAGTAAAAGACCCTCAAATGCTTCCCAATTTCTGGTTGGTTTTTTTTCAGGTCCACTAGCCTTCTGTTTTAAGCATGCACAACACACTCCAGTAAGTGGAACAGCTTTCTAGTGTGTGGTTTAAACAAACAGAAGTTAAAATTCTCCCAGATTTACCTGACTCACAGTTGATTCTGTAAGATGCTTGACAAATATTGCAAGACTCCTCTTAAATATTTTGGCAAGATTCCCAGTTGCATCCAGCTGATAGGTAATGCATCAGGTTTCAACTGTATGAAGTATTGGGAGGTATTCTGGTAAAGGCTACAGCAGCAGGTTATGAATGAAGCAGGAAGAACAGAGATTTTTTCCTTTGAAAGTTGCAATGTTTTATTGTTATATTTTTCTCCCACATTGGTTTGGTTTTGTTGTGAAGGAAAGCAGGTGAGGCTGGAAGGGCCCTCTTGAGACCATCTAGTACAAACTCCACGTGCAAAACAGAATCAGTCAAGGCATTTCTGATGAAAAATAAGGCTGGTTATACCAGGCAACACACTTGGCATTTCAGAAAATTGCCAGAAGGCAAGGAAGAGGAAGAAAGGATGATGGGCTCAGAGAAAAGAAAATGTGTCTGGCTTCAATGCTCACTCTTCAAGTGTTTACTTTAAACATGCTATGAGTGCCTCTGATTAAGTACAGTTACATGCCCACCATTAAGGGAGGAAACAGATGTTTTTGGGATTTTATATTTTTCTAGGCTAAGTGATGACAATGGAGACATAGGTGTATATAGTGGTATACACTTTATATAGCTAGAGATAAGCTTAAGTGAATGCTGTACTTAACAAAGGTAAACGGCAACTCTGCAAAACATTTTTGAAAACTTTTCTTCAGGTAAACTTCTGTAATGACACATGGGTACAACTGTGGTGCACAGCAACAAGCTCCCTGTCTAGAGAGCTCAATTTGCAAGTAAGAACTTCAGCTGCAGAGCAATCACAACAAATGAGCAGCAGGTGATACAGGCATCATACATGGGAGGTGTAACACGCTCAGAGGTGGTGGCTGCCACCACACTCCTGCCTGTGATGCTCAGGCTGGGGCCTAACGTGGTGCTTTGGATCTCGCAGTACACTTGGGTGAAATGAGGTTGTTTTTAATAGTGTGTGTGACACATGCAAGCTGGAGATCACTGGCTGTTCAGCAGCTAGAAGGAAATTATAGTGTCTTCAAGAACAGACTGACAAGCTGGGTCAAGAGATGAAAAAATTGTGGTGGTCAAATATATGTCTCCAATTACCTGTACATGATGAGAGGCCATTTGGCAGACCCTTGGGGAAAGGGTTCTAGGAGCAGGCTCTAGCCAGTAGTGCTGTCTTTGCCTCATCACTGGTCCTGTGCTGAGTATGTCAGCTCTGCTGCAGCAGCTTTGCCCTGTGACAACCTGTTTGGTGCACCACCTCGCAGTGGCTCCTGCAGGAGCAAGAGGCTGGAGGTGTACCAGCAATCCTTGTGAACTACTCTGACCTTGGACTGCTGGTGGTGAGGAGCCAAAGTTCCTACCTGGCAGGAAGTCTAAGTGTTTAAAAATTAAAATTCACTTGTAATTGAAGTGAAAAACTAAAATCGCAGCATCGTATGTTAAGCAAATTCATGGAAATGTTGATTATTCCCCCAGAAATTGTTCTATTAGTTTTAATGTTATATGTAATAGTCATATTAAATATTGAATGCATGGCTACAAAGGGTCAATGTAAATATTTACTGTAGCATTAACTATATGATACAATTGGAGTGGAGTGTTTGGACTCTTTTCTCCATTACAGTTTTATCATAATTGACATGTTTCCCCAAACATTTTGCTTTGAACACAATGATATTGATATTTTTCAAGAAAAACTGCTTTAGTCAGCATTTTCCCAAGCAGCTGTGGCACACAGGGTAGGAGTCCGGCTGACCTTGTCCCTTCCAACATCCTGCAAACAGCTCTTCTATTGGGTTGCTCTTCCAGAGTAGCTTTTGATAAGGCAGGGGAGATGCAGTACTCCAGAGGTGCTTGGATTAATCAAGTGGTGCTGTGAAAGGAATCTGGGACTGCTTAGGAGGAGAAAAGAAAGCAAAATGCTTTTGCTATGAATGTATTAATGACAGAAAGGGGAGATGCTAGAGCCAGCTATTCACAGATAGTCACATTGTGGTTTTTGAGCTAAATCAATGGGAGCAAGGCCCAGGTGCCTTTAGGAATCCATCCCTCAAGGTCTTGCATGGCTGTGTCAGGGCTAGCCCAGCCAGATATGCTGAAGTGGGGTTGTAAACTATGCTGGAAAACCCTGGACAGTGGTTCAGAAATGCTGAAGTGTCAGTTTGCCTCAAGCTCAGGCTGCTGGATCCAAGTTGTTCTGATGGGGTGGGCTGGTAGTGCCTCAGCAATCACTGAGCAGCTTTGCTGCCAGGGCTCCATGATGGGCTTGATGGAGTTTTGTAGGAAGGGTGGATCCCTCCTGCAGCTGCCTCTTCCCTGTGCACTTCAAGGCTGCTGTCCCTGTGCGCCCCTGGCTGTTGGCACCTTCCCACTGATGCAGGGGTCCCTCTCTTGTCCCCTCTGAGTCTTGCCCACCTTATGGGCAGCTTCTGGGCTAACTCGCATCTGGGCTCATCCTGTCAAGGGATGAGCAGCTCTCTGTGCTGAAGCAGCTGCCAGAGGAGGAGGTATAGGCAAAGCTGCTTTGTACCAGTTTAGGGCGGGCTTAATAATTTTCTGCTTCTCAAAGAGGCCAAGTTTTCCTACTGCTCCTGCTGTCTGTGTGTGGTGGAATAAACATCTGTTGGGCAGTTCTAGTTTGCAAGTGAGGGCAATTACCCATGGTACAGGTGTGTTATCCTCTGAGAGCTTTTATTTCTCTCAAATGTGGACATGTCTGCAAATAATTTGAGGCATTATTATTACATAGCCTTACACCCTATGGAGGATAATTACTGAGCATTTTTCCTTCACCTTACTGTATCTTTGTTTTATTCACCAGAGGAAAACTCCCACTTATGCCCCTCCCATTTGCCATATAAAAACTCTTTGAAGTGGGAATACAAGTCACAATAAGTTTATTGTTAAAGTAAATTAGCACTGAATGAGAACACAGTGTATCTTTATAAGCCAATATGGTTTTTGGAGAATGAGCCATTAAATTCCAGTAGTTTGGCTCCCGTTTGTGGTTCACTGCTGGTTTGTGTGAGTGTCTGATAAGAATCAGTAGGAGAAGGAACTGACCATCTCCTGCAAACAAAACACTTTTTTTGACCTCTCTGCCTGCAAAATGCAGAGCCTTTAGGGTTCTGTTTCCTTTCATTGCAGGCTGCATCTGCAGATGATTGGAAACATACCTGTGAGTCCCAGGATGTTCAGAGAGAAAGCCTTGGAAGTTCGGTTCTACATCAAACCCTTTGAAGTTCATTCCCATCTCTGCAAATGACTGATGGAAATGACTGATCATCTGAAACTTGTTAAGAATATAATCCATTAACTCCCTAGTGGCTTTTGGATCAGGCCCTTACAGTGGGCTCTCCTGAAATAAGGGACATTCATTTTCCATCTCAGTTTTGCTCCATTATTGATTGGTAGGAATCTGAAATGGGACAAAATCTAATTTGAATTTTCTTTTCCTGCAGTAATTTAAATATCCTTTAAATGGCAGCCTGGCTTCAAGTGATGCCTAAAATAAGGCAAAAATAACAAAAAGAAATGGTGGGCTTGAAAATTCCAAAGGAAATTGACATCTTTGAAACATAGGCTGGACTCCAGTGCTAGTTTACCCATCTGGTTACTTTCTGTATCCTGGGGCTCATCCTATTCTTGAATGTGGTAGCAAGTTTGCCTGAACAGGGGATAAAGGGAGCATGAAATGCAATTGCTAGCTCCATGCTTTCTGGCCCAGGCCCCACTTTTTTGGCATGTCTTTAGATTGTGCTTGCAGAGCACTCAGCAGAGCTGGATGTGAAAATCTCCTTACCACAGGGCATTCCTATGTTTCCCAACTTCCCCATGATCTTTGCAGAAGACTTGAACAAATTCTCACTGCCTGCTGTCCCCAGCTCAGGAGTGAGCAGTGGAGGGGATTTGCTGACCTGGCTTAACATACTGGTATGCAAAAAGCAGTGCCAGGATCTGGTGAGCAGGGCAGCATCTTAAAATCGCCCTGTGTGCATCTGCAGAGGAAGCATAGGAAAAAAAATTACAACTTTACTACTTCTCTTTCAATGGACTGTTCAAAGCTGGCACAGGAAAAACTGGAGTTTGTCTTTTTTATTGGTTTAGACTCTGAACTCTTCACATGTGCATATATATCTCTTTGTAGGGCTGTTACACACTGCAGGGAAGAAACTTGGCTTTGCCTATGAGACCTCTGGTTGCTGTGAAAGAACAACTTTCCAATTTTTTACAGTTTTCCCTGAGATGGTGCATAGGAGATGGTATGAACACAGAGTCCTCTTAAAATCATTTTGTAAATTCACATTCAAGACATTGATGGATCAAAAAAAAATTCAGACTATTTGTATCTTAAGAAAACAAACCTTCTGAAGTGAAATATTGACTCACTGTGGGCAGTGTTGAAACCAATGCCTAGAGAAGATAGTGTGAGTCTTCCTCTGGGCTAGGAAAGCATCAGCCCACTTGGTGTGTTGATTCCCCACAGGGTCCAGTACCCCAGCTCTGGGGACACTGTGGAGGCCCCAAGCCCAAGGCTTGGAATCCAGGACTGGGTGGTGTAAGCTGATTTTTCTTGGACTGTTTCTTATGGCTGCAGTAGCCCATGGCAACTGGCAGACACTGCTGCAGCCCTCAGGTTGCTCTGGTTAGCACCGGGGGATCTATGCAGTGACGTATTTCATGCTGTAGGAACTGAGGTGCTAAATGCAATCCACTTGGGAGCACAAGGCCAAGTAAAGCATTAACACCAGAGTTAAGACAAACTAATTCAGGAATAACTAATATTGTTGACTTTGCTTGCACAAAATGTCACTTTCTTTGTGCTTTTATTTTTTCTCCCAAGAGCAGGTTTAAGGGCAAACACAAATATTAGTCATCTTTCTCCTATTAATTATTGTTAAAGATTTAAAGGGTCATAGACTTTGAAGTTAATGCCCCATTCAATGTGGGAAAAGGCAAAACTGTACATCCCCAGTGGTGGTGTTCTTTCTGGCTGGCTGGTTGATCACAGACCGACTGTCCTGCCTTGCAACATCAGCGGCACACGGTGTTACTCAGGGGCAGTAATTGTGAGAAGAAGAGGCTTTCAGATGAACAGAAAGTGAGTGAGCATGGCTGCAGGTGTGCAGCATACGTGCATGTCTGTGCATTCCTGCACATGTAGGGGAATGAATGCAGCACAGCCCTGTTCCTAAACCAGGGTGTGCCAAGGCCTGCTTTCCTTCAGATTTTATCAAGATTTTATCTTTGCTTATCCTGTACAGTGATCTCTTTCATGTCATATATACAAAAGGACTTCTGAAATAATGGATTAACTTTGGAGTAAAGTTTTGATTTCCTTCAGACATGGGTGGTTTCCATGGCCTGCTCCACTGTCAAAGTGCCTATGTCCAAATAGCATTGCAGGACTCCTGGATTCCCATTTCTCAGTTCCAGGTCAGATTTCTCAGCTTTACACAAGTGAAGGAGTTTTGCAACCCCCTACCTGCTTCCTTGGATAAAGATGAGCAGAGTTATTCCTTTCTCAAAAATCTCTTCTCTTGCCTATGTGATTGCCTTTTATCAGCCCTACACAGATATTATGAGGGATGGAGTTTGGACTCATATTAAGAGTTACTAATGGGGATGTGTGTAGGACAAAAGGACCCAACCTTGCTAACAAGATTTTAGGAAGATTTGAAGAATAGAACAGCTTTTATGAACTTAGTATATTTGTAACACAACATTGAATGCAGTATTGAATTTAAACCTATGAAAAGACAAACAACTTGGCTAAAAAATTTGATTATTTTTACCTAAACAGTTTCATTTGCCACAAATGCAATTTTGAAGCAATCGAAGACAGCTATTACTTTGGATCAAATTCAATGAATAGTTTTGGCTATAAGTGTTGAAATATTTTGTATTATGTCCATATAGCTATACCTGTATCTAAAAACCTGCTCTGCACTTCTGAAAGCCCTTCAATTTGGGGCATTTGTAAAGTAGAGGTGGACTTTTTTTTTCTACAATGACAATTCAAGCTTCAAAATTCAGAATTATAAATGGATGTATTTTTTCCTGCTGTCTAAAGAGAAAGGATAGAATATTTTGAAAGACTTTTTTTTCTTTTAAACCTAGGTGATTTTTCTGGAAGGGTTAAAAAAGGAAGCATTTCATCAGGAGCAGATCTTCTTAAGAGTCTTCCTGTTCATTGTAAAATTTAATTTTTTAATATTGCTGCTGAGCCAATGAATGCAGCCCTATTTGTAGTAAAAGCCAGAGAAATTAGTGCCTAGAAGTGGGATTTGCTCCCACATTGCCTCCCTGCTCTGATTACCACTCTCCAGGGCACTCCAGAGTGTCTGATGCTCTACCTGACTGGACTTGATTGAACATTATAAGAAGGAAAGGTAAGGACTCACTCTGCAGCCTGGCCTTCCTTGCCAGTACATGGGTGTCCATAATNACCAGACCCCCCCCAAAAAAAAAACCACCCAAAAACTCTCAACTTTGTGTAGTTTGAATGGATGTCCACAACCCTGTTGTGTGCAGCAATATTTGTAAAAATGGAACAGCACCTCTCACTCATTTCTGAACTCATCTGCCTCTCTTGTGACAGTGACACTGATTACAATAGGTGGAAGTCATGAATACAGAGGGACTGGGGGGAAAATTGTATTGCAATCTGCTATCCATCTTGGAAACCAGAAGGGAAATGGTGCTGTGCCAGCGTGTCCTCTGTACATGCTGTTTAAGGGCAAAAGGGGAGCTGGGCTCTCCCAGGGGTCGATGCTGAGCTTTAGCACCTTTCAGAAATCAGTTCCTGAAGCAAACAGGAGAACATGGTGAAGGCAGCACTGGCTCCACAGCAGGGCTCAGGGCAGCAGGAGATGATCACCTGGCAGTCAGCAGGTTGAGGCAGCACTGGAGAGAACCACTTGGCACCAGGGCAGGTGGACCAGACAGCAGGAGTGCAGCACCATTTGCTCCTCGACTTGGCATTAATGAGACACCTATTGGAATTCTGCACACTCTTTAAAGACCTTCTGTGTGGAAAATCGTTACATTTACCCTAATCCTTTGCATGTGAAAAAACAAACTGGAATCTTCCCTGCTGTACTTATTTGTGGACTTCCTAGGAGGCTTTTGGAGCTGTGCAAGTCACTTTGCGTTCTGGAAAGAGGTGCTGAGAGGTACTCAGCTGCAGCAAGTGATGCACTAACTGGAGAATCTGGTTCACAAGGTGGGGAGGGTTCAGCATTAAGGGCTGCTTTTGACTTGACAATCAGAGTAGAGTTTATCCAAGCATTTTTCCTCTGTGTGTACACACTCTGACAAGCACTGTTGCTGCACATACAGAAGAGAGCTAACACACCATGGATGGAAGCATGCAGTGGAGAACAGCGCTTAGAAATGCAGGCCCCCAAGATTTGGGCTCTGTTTTAGAGGATCGTAAATATCTGGCATGCTGAGTTCTGCCCAGAAGACCAGGTATAGGATTAGCAGTGAAGTAGATTGACCATTCCAGGCTGTGTTTAGAAGCGCTTTTTCCTAGACCAACTTAAAAGCTGTTGGCTTCCTCAGTGGCAGTGACATGCAGTCTGTGGAAGCAGGTTCTATATTAGGAGCACAGTGTTCTCTGGCTTAGGATGCAGCTGGACTGGTGGGAAGGGATCACTTAGGGGGCCTCACTGTTTTCTTCCCAAGGAGATGTCCAGTGCACATCTGCTTTTGAAGCAAATGGTTGCTTTCCTGCCCTAATCCTTTGCCTGCACTGTCATTTTATGATCATAGCCCTGATCTACAACCCCGATGGTTCAAATTTGAAACTCTGGCTCAGCAGCTGGAGAATTTAGTTTTCCTCCTGGAGCCCTGCCTCAGAGAGCTGACCCTTGCTGAGGCAGAACTAGGAGCTCTTTCCTGACTTAACGTGGGCTTCACTGGTTTGCAGCACCACAGGAAGTGACCCTGCACCCTCAGCCTTGGCACCTCTCTCTTTGACCTACCTAGAGAGAAGGATGGGGAAGACAGCAAAAACCAGAAAGGCAGAGGAACTATTCTTTTGTTCCTGGGATGCCCTACTACTTACTGCAGCTGGGAACAAGCATAGCATCCATAGTACCAGAGAGAGGAGGCTGCAAGAAAAATGTATAATCTTGTGCCTGGTGTGGTAGGGGGAGGGGAAAATATCTTTTAAAGTGTAATAACACCTAGGTTTTATAATCCTGCCCAGCTCAGGCTTGACAATTCTTCCGATAGCCCAAATACTATAAATTTAGTTGAAGATAACAGAACAGATGGGCAAAACATATGGTTTGTAGGTAGTGTGTGGTGCTTGATATTTGTGGTACATTAGGGGAATTTATTTTATTCTCTCTCTTTCCTTGTATAACTTTTTTGATACTTTCTTGAGTTCTTTGTGCCTTTAGGTGAGCTTGGGGCTTTGCAAATGTCTTATAACTTAGCTTTGTTCAACTAAATTATCTGTTGCTTTGTAAATCTTCTTTAAAGAGTTTATTGCCTGTACATGTTATCTTCATGCTCCAGTTTGAGCCAGTAGAAGCTGGATCACTTAGACACCAATCATTTATTCCATCTGTCCCATTAATATTTGTGGAGAACTTGAATGGATAAGTGATACAGTACTGAGACTGCCCTTAGCTTGGCTGCATTCCCAGCCCTCACCATGTGCACTGGACACTGAGAGCTTGCCACGGATGCAGAGTGTGACTGCATGGGAGCAGCATGGCACCAGCTGGGCAGAGGCCACATTCCAAACCGGGCTGGCCTTTCCCTGCTGGGACCCAGCTCCCCAGCAGCTCTGCTTGCAGGAGAGGACACCTCAAGCAGTGTGGTGCTGCCAGCAGCATGGATGGCTTCCCTTCTGGTTTTGTTTAGAGAAAGCCTGCCTGTTCTGCAGGGGACTGCTGGAAAAACACCAGAATATTAACCCTCTGATTTACCTGCCAGTCTCCTCCCCAGAAAATCTGAGTGTTATGCCAGAGCTAGATACAATACCAAGCTTTTTATATGATGTTAGACCTAGGCAAGTCAGGTTATGTTCAGTGCACAAATATACAAATGCTTCAAGTGTTTGCTTATGGTAATCTGAGAAAAGCTGAGTGAGAATGAGTCGTGGTTACAGCACAGATTTACATTTAAGAGGAAGGAACTTCAAAGAAATGTAGAGGACACAATACATTTGCCCATAACTTTACAACGGTTGAGAAGAGCCCGCTTTTCTCTTGCAAAGGACATTTGAAAGTTGGTCTTTCTGTGTGGGAGTAGTTTGAAAAGAAGATGCATGTTTTTGCCATAGTGAATGAACAGGATAAAGTCCAGCTTCTGATAAAGGATGAGATCAGGCTTGAACCAAACTCAGTTTCAAATGTCAGAATTTTCTGTCCGTGAACCTCACCAAAGTGCTGTGAGTTTCGAGACAGGGCACTGACCCACCCACAAGTGTCTGCCTTGTTTTTTGTGCGTACTCTTGTGATGTAGGGACAGTATCTTGGACCAGAGCTTCTGAATATATGTGAGCCTTTGCTATCCACTGATCCACCTCGGTTCATCACCTGCATGTCTGCCTTCCTGCATGCCCAGAAACTGTAGGTAATCTGTACTCCTTCTGACATTCAGTAACAGAATCCCTTGCAGTATTATACTTGATCTATTGCTGACCTAATGTGTCCCACTTCGGTGAATCTATTTGAAAACCACCTATAGGTTTTTGATCTCAGTTTGAGCCAAGGCTCTTCCCTATTATCTCAGACTCCTCAAAGCAGCCTGGTGGTGCATGGTCTGTCATTAGAGATGTGGAGTCTGTGGGCACCCTGATCAAATGAATGAGGTAAATATTTTCTGTTTTGCAAACACTGTAAATATGTTGCCCTGTGCCACAGATGACATGAAGTGCATGGCATCACATTTATCCTGATGAGAAAGCCAGATGTGCCATGGGGAACCAGATGAAGCTGAGACTTTAGATCAATTTAACTGAGCCAGGCGTGAGTTGGTATCCATGCTGCTGAGGGCAGGATACTTAATAGCTTTTATTCAAACTGTGGAAAATTGAGCAGAAGATTACTACTTTAGCTGCCTGGAAAGATGCACTGCAAATTAATGGAAACTAAGGATATAATCCTGCAACATGTTTGGCATTCCTATAATCAGTGTATGCTTGATGCATAAATCTGCTCCAGCCAATGGGAACAGTTCTGGGCTCGCATTGACAAGGATGGGTTTCAGGATTGGCTTGTGGAATTGACTCACTGATGTGGATTTGTATTTCAGGAGCAGTGGTCAGGCTCCAGCTGGCAGAAGGTCAGCGTGCGTTGTCACTGAAAGCACAGCTCAAAGGCTAAGGGAAATTGTAGGAGAAGGATTATCTTGGCAATGCAATTTGGGCCTTCCCGAATTTTAGGATTATTGCAATATGCATGTGCTGATCAACTAAGATCCTTAACTCTGGCATCTCCCCCTTGAGGTCGGACTTTAAAATTACAAAATTCTGAGAATCAAAGGAAACCTCAGGACCGCATTGAAGACCCAAAGCTGCAGTTCCTTGTGCAGGCTTGTGACTTCCATGTTAGATGGGTGCATTATGGCTGCCTGGGCAACCTAGGAAACGAGGGAGTCAAGTTGTGGAGAAGGAGCTTTGCATTAGTATCTATTGATACCAGAGTGAGCAGAACTGGGATCCAGATCTTGGAAAGATGAAGGCTAAGCAATGGGCCTGATGCTATAGGAGGATGAATGTTGTGCCAAGTTGCTTAGTCCATCTCTGAAGGTCTATGGAGAGATGCTGTGGCTGGGGACAGGATGACTGTGCCTGGGGAGCTCTACAGATTGGTCTTGTTCTTTTGCTTGACTGGAGAACATTTCTGCTCCAACACACAGCCTTTGTAAAATCATAATATGTTTACAAAGTCACTTTTCAAACCTACAGTACATGCTTAGGAGGGGATGCTCCATGGGTCAGAAGTTTTAAAAGAATTGTTACTGAGTTTCTGATGGTATTTTATGTATATATTCCACCTTAGAAATGTTTCTTTTGGAAGGTTGCAGGAAGCATAACTATTCCCTTGCTCTTTAAGTGAGGTGTTTTTTCAGCTGTAATTGTGTCTTTTATTCTTAAACTTACCCTTATAATTAAAAGGGCATGACAAACTTCTGCATTCCTAAATTCTGACCCATTTAAGGTGATTGGTTATTCTTGATGTATTTTTTCCACTTTTCTCTTTCCTGAGTTCCTAGTTCCCAGGTAGCCAAAATTATCTGTTTGCTACTAGTAGCTTTTCCACCCAGTTGCCCCACCTAGTCAGAGGTTCAGCAACGCAGCACTTTAAAATTAGCCAGAACCTGATTTTGTTTTGGCCTACGCTGACTGTGTGGCTGCAGCTCCAGCAGGGAGGATGGAATCAGTCTCAATCTATAAACATTATTTCTCTGAAATATTTGGCAATGACTTCTTTTAATCTTTTTGCAGAAATTTGCTTTGCAGGACCATGAAGAATGTATTTTACATCTGATAGGGCATCTAATGAATCCTTGGTTTATTCAGAGTTTCAATAAATGTGTCTTGCTGAAAACTTTATAGACAGGCCCTTTGGCAAGGGAATGGGACAGAGCAGAGCTGCAGCCTTTAAAGGTCAGAGGCTGGAATCACCATTGCACCACATCTGGCTGAAGGGGGGTGGATGCTTGCAGTGCAGCAAGCAAGGTAGCAAATGCCACCCTGATCCTGAAGCGATTTTCATCTGCTTTGCACTGATATAAATGACTGCATGTAGCCTATGCACACTTTTCTGGGTGCCAGAGAAAATCGTAACTGAGAAGAGAGATAACAGCACCAAAGGATACAAAGCAGAAGAATGAATGCTTGTTGGTATTGCTGTGGAGAAACAATAAAATCATTAGTAACAAAAACTGCAGTGAAAGACGATTTAGCTACGGGCTTCGTAGACGACTGTGGCTCTCAGAACCCTTTACTATGGCGAGTATTTGGTAGTAAAAGTACCCAGGGCTGCAGCTGTCCCTGGTGTCCCCAGTGTGCCTCTTCTGAGTTCACCTCTCCCTGAAATCTTTCATGCAGCTGCTATCTCACAGAGCTGAAGACTTGTAGGCCAGTTTGCTTCTTCCTTTCCTTGGATGTGGTGACTGTGATTAGCTAATAAAGAGGCTCCATTGTGAGAGAAATGTGAGCTAATGAATGGAAGGAAAATGTTGACTTTCAATTCCATAGCACTTATAATCTGTTCAAGACCAAAAATGTCATTTGTTACTAAAGCCTTGTGATTTTGCTGTTCTTGGTATTGTTGCAAAGGCAGTCTAATTAGGTCTCTATTTGGACTTATTTATATTGCTTGTACACAGGCCTCTCTTCCCTGCCCTTTGAAAATAGGAAAGGCCAGGAGAATCTGGTAGCAATGAGTCTGTCTCGGTCTCTGGGGAGACAGCACATGGGGCAGCCTGTGCTCCCCACAGGCCAGCAATGCCAGTCCCTCCATATTAGCAGGAATGTGTGAGTGGCCCAAGGCAAGGATGGGCCTTGTTTGCTGTTAGACCAGTCTTGGCTTATTTTGGCCCACAAAGTATTTTCCTCTTCTCATAAATTTATCCTATAGCTTGAATTTAGTCAACAAAAAGTGAAGGGGAAAAGGGTATTCAAGAAAGGGAGGAGAAAGGACAAGCTTATAGAAGCGTGGGGAAATGGTGTTGATGGCTGGCACTCAGGGTAAATGGATTGAGGGGGGACAAAGCAAATCATCAGCATCTGGCTGATGTAGAATTTAGGGCATTTAATTTAATGTTTGGAGAAGGATCCCAGGTCTGGCTGAGGCAAAGGGTAAACTCACTGAGGCTGTCTTTGGGTTCTCACTGTATTAGCACAAGGAACCATAGTTCTCCTGCTGTTACTGGATTTGTGTAAAAAAGCGCATCTAAACTGGGTGTTTCTGTCCACACTGAGTGAAATGAAGGCATAATAAATAAGTCAATAAAATGTGCCTTTGTGAGGAAGTAAAACAGCCCCTTTGTGTATGTACATGCCAACGCCCAGAGCACCCTCGTAAAACAGAAGCGGCAGCTCTTCTCCCAGTCCCTTCCTGGTGTGAATGTGACAGTGGGTGCAATCTGCACCAGGCCTTTCTGCTCCTGCAGAGTGCCAGCAGAGTTAAAACAAAGAGCCAAACACTCTTGAAAATGAAGAGGCAGCAGGAGCTTGGCATCTGTTTTGAGAAAGGAGGAAGTATGAGTAAATATTTGAGGGGAACAACCGTTTTAGTCTTTTCAGGGGCCCAGGCTATTGGGTTTTGCTGAGGCCAGAAGGATGAAGCCCTGTGTCATTAGGACTAGGTACACATGGTTCCGTGGATTTTGTACTTTTACAGCTGCTCTGGGATAATTTAAGAGAAAAAAATAATCTTTTATGGTCCTTGATTATCAGGTTACAGTTTATTAGAGATGTAAATGCCAGCACTTTAAATGACTCTGTATTAGATTGTCCTTGAAAAAACAGAATTTGTAACTAAAAGGATAGTGCAATGAACTTTTTATGAAACAATAATGCCATTTTAAATGGAACAAGTACTGTATATTTTTACGTTTTAAATCATTGAGTACTTCTAAGCAAAGTATCTGTCCATTGTTTATCTTCCTTCTTTATGAACAGAAATATTTTATTGCTATCTATTATGGACTCCACAATCTCTGTACAGAGATTATAATGGACTAGATACAGGGCTCTATCAATAATCTTAGTTAAGGTTTCAGTTCTACTAGCTTACTACACTGATAGCATTCACTGTGCATTGAATGACTGTCAGAAGCACACCACAAGAATAACTGGACAACATTTACCTGTATGAAGAATTATTCTACAGGGCCGTATATCACACTGGTTTCTGAAAGCATGGCTGCTCTTTATATTGCAGTTTGCTGCTGCCATCTCACTGTGCAAATGATTGTAAAGCTGGAGGGTTACAGAAGGACGCTTGTGTGAAGCTGTATTGAGTGCTGGCTGCAGTGGCTTGTCTGTACTTGATTGTCTTCCAGATCTCTGGGGTTGTGCTCTACCTGTGCCAAAGAGTGTGTCGTCTAGTGGTTCCCATCCTTGCTGGAGCCAAGCCTCATGTTCGAACCCTGGCAGTGTCCCATGCTTCCTTGGATCGAGCTCCAACAGGATCATGGCTTGGAGTCCCGGTTTGCTGCTTGCGCATGTACGTGTGCACCTGCTTTTTGATGTGAAGTGTTAGCAAGTACAGTTTGGTGTGTTAATGCAAAATCTGTTAGAGCAGGTTGCCCACCTGAAGTCAGTGTCTTAAATGTATGACAACCGCATTTCTGCTGTGATTTCTGGAAGCCCTGCTGCAGTTTAAAAGAGATAAATAGTACTGTTTCTGGCTCTTCAGACTCATAACTGGACTGCTTTTTGAACTAGCTTTTTCCCTTTAGACTGGTAATTGGACTGGTTTGTGAACTGCACCCTCTATATCCTGACTCCATTCATGAATATATGGGGTATACATTAGAATAGTCTGGGGCTTCTGTGCTCTTACTACTGTCCTCAGAGGTGTTCTGGTCAAAATCTCTGTCCCTCAGATTCCTGAGCAGGGAGAAAGGTTTATCTTGTCAGCAGCTGCAGCATGAGGTGTTAGTTGAAGGCCTGCCTCTGGAAAGCCAGGTTGAATTCTGGTTTCTGGATAGTGCTGAGGGGGAAGCTGTGATATGTAACTGGGCTTCTAGCAGAATACTGCAAGTCTAAGGTCCCATTTTTACTCTAATGTCCAAAGGAGTGTAGAAGATATTGCCATGCAAATCACAAATATCTGGATTTCCTTCACACTTGCTTTATTAGCATTGTTTTTCTTTGCCAAATTCTAGCTTGAGTTGAAACCAGGCTGCAGAAAGGCAAATTATCTTGTGTTTGCTTTACTCCAAAAGAGTAATAAAAACAGAACTGCATCTCTCCAAACCCACATCAAAGATGAACTTACCCTCCCGACACATCTATCAAAAAGGGAAAATCATTTGCCACTGCATGGAGAGATACTTATCTTCCTGCTAATGTAGCAAATTTATTTTTCCCTTCTTGCTTGGAAAAGACACTTGAAAATTAAACCTGTGTGGTCTGGGCAAAATGCAGAACAAACCTGGGTGGCAAACAGCTCCATGGAGAATATCAGAGCAAAAGGATGTAAAAGAGACAATAAATGTTATGAAGTTACTAGTTGGTGGCAATGTCTTCAAATCTGCAATGAAAGAGGGTCAGCTCAATGGGGAACTTGCTCTGCTGCTGTTGACTGTACCTGTGTAGGAACAAAGTGTGGAGGCCTTCTAAGTACTGCACAAACCAGGAATTTGCGTTGCCTAAAATCTGTCCCACTCAATTACTGTCAGGCTGAGAACTGGACTTTGCTCAGTTTGTACAGCTCTAGCCTCAGGCTTCTGTAAATTACTTTGATCTACATGGATCCCTGAGGATCTCTTAACTTATGAGTTGGGCTCCTCAGCCTGCTCCATGAGATGGGAAATTGTGACTTACTGACAGGGGTCTTGTTGCCCCTTCTGATAGCAGCAGCCTGGTTCCCACTCATAATCATAGCTCCCGGTGCTTCCCTGAATAGTGGCTTTCCAACAGGGTAACTACAATTAACTATGCACTGTAAATACCATAGATGAAGCAAAATAATCTATTTAAATTAAAAATTTATATTATTACTTTTAAAAAGGTACATTTTCTTTCTAAAACCATCCCCCCAGTTAAGGTCTATGGCATTTCTGCAAATGATGACCAACTGGGGTTAATAGCCATTCATTGTTCCAGAGGTTATCATTTCTCAGCAGGGTTTTTATTTTTTTTCCCTAGGAAATTTCCTGTCTTTAGGTCTGTATTGCCTAAATGATACGGCTCCTCAAATGTCAGTTGGCATTCAGGAATGCTCCTCTGGCTTACTCAGCTTTGTCTGCAAGCAGAGTGAGAAGCTTTTTGTCAGTTTTGTTTCTCATGGAAAATACACTTTTCACAACATATATTGGCCTCTTGTCTGGGAAATGTTGACTTCAGGGGTTTTTGGTTTAAAGGTTGTTGGCATTTTTTGTTTATTTTTAGTTAGCTTAAAGCTTAGAGCCAGAAGTTTATATTTGTTTTCTGTGTGGGAAATATCAGTTATTTTGCAGATTCCCTACCTCACATTTTTGCACCAGGAAAATACTATATTGTAAAAATGGATGGGGAAAAGGGAGATTAGCAAATCCCAGTGTTTTCTGCAGAGATATAGTCAATATTTCTGTAGCTGAAATGTGTATTTTATATGGTTGGACTAGTTTTTTCTGGTGGAACTGAAATATTTTCCTTTGGGGGAGCGTGAAGTTTTCTTGGGCCCAAGTGATCTCTTGGTGTCCCCTGGGACTTTAGGTCTTCAGTGCATGTATCCATGCACAGGCCAGTGCTAATCCTGGCTTTGTCCTGCCCTCCCAGCTTCCCCCACCAGCAGTTTTCCTCCACTAGTGATGTGCTACAGCGTTTTATGGGAAACTCAGGTGAGCCAAGCAGGCAAATGAGTTCTTTGGCTCCTGAATCAGCTCATAGCTTGAACTGTTTCAACTGTTTTGTAATGAAACATTTTGCTTTTCTGAATAGAGGAATTTTGATGCCAATTATTCCACAGGTGTTTTCTGTAGGCCAACTTGCAAAAAAAAAAAGAGTGATTTCTGTATGCCAAGTTAGCAACATAAATTATGAATACTGTCATTTTTCTGAGGATTAAAACTGTGCTTTTCAGCTAAGGGAAGAGCCCAGGTTTACACGATGGAGTATTTGTGGTTTAGCTTCCTGGTTCCACTGCTGAGGATTTACAGTACTGTAAATCTACACTTATGTAGTGTAAATCCATAGTAATGTGGCTATATTCATTTCCCTCCATGGAGCTGTCCAGGCTTATACCAGTGAGAATAAGAAAAGTATTTGGCCCTTTAATATCTATCTCCACATAATAAATGTCATATGAGGGTTTCATGAAATATTTGGCAAACCTACTAAAACAAGCCCAACAAACTATGCAGGACGTAGATTAATTTCCTCCACCAGGCATCTGGGTTCAGCATTATAATTAGCAGCAGATCTAGTGATATGCCAAACAAAGATGTCTATGTCAAATAGCTATTTCTGAGAAAGAAAAAAAAAAGGGGGAGAGAGAAAGGGGAGCTTAAATTAATTGAATGTCATTAAATTAGTCCACATTGCTAGCCTGAGTGATAAGCAGTTACTGCCAGAGGTGTTTACAGATGGCAGCTAGCAAAATTTTCAGTTACATTATTCAGTTCAGTTCATGACTGTAGAGGCATTGCAGGGGCGTGGGGGACTTTAATCTGCCTTCACTTTCTTACCTCTCCCAATGACTGCGTTTCCCACTTGAAATTTCTTTTGATCTCTTGACTTGTGAATCACACTTGTTCACTTGGATTCACTTAGACTTTAAATCAGCTCTGCATGCTGAGTGCACCTCACGTGGGTGACAGGCATTGCTTAGAAAAGTTGGCATGGAAGCTTCCTCAAAATGTAGCTAAAGCAGGCATATCCACAGCCCAGCAAAATTTCTGCATCTCCTGTACTGCCACAGTAATGCTGCACGTAAGAGAACAAAGTTCCTGTTGTTATTTTGGAGCCTGTAAGTCCCAGTTGCTGCCTGAAACCTGGGGAGGGGAAAAGAATGACTTATTCAGACCTTCGAAGAAGTTTGAATTGAGCTCTGCTTCTAGAAAGAGTTAGAAATCTTTGTGTGGACTTGACAAAGGAAGCTCTGATCTTCCTGAGATTAGGCAGTCACTCTATAACAGTACCAGAACTGCAAAGAGTTCATGTAATGTGAAAGAATTCTGCAAATTTCTGGAATGACTGAATGAAATCACTGTCCAAAATGATCAAGAGTAATCTGAAGTCAGATTTGGCAACTCTTCTCGACTGTTTTACCACAGAATGACCTTGGGTTTATAGCTGTGTCATGATAATGTTTGAACCTTCAGTTTGTGTGTAAGAGGGCTGTACTCTACCAGTGGCAAAGGATGCTTTCACTCATTTATAATCTCGAGATATTAGACATCATAAAAAGTTCAGTATACCAGTGTGATGATAATATATCTGTTGTCTGCACTGCAAACTTCCCAGCTAGCATTCTGGGATTATTTGTCAGTCAGTAATTAGAATGATACATCTTAAATCTTCTGAAATGGTGCCAGGAAGAGAATTGCTTTCTGTTTTGAAGAGTGTTAGTAGTGCAGCTGGAAATGCTGCCTAATGAAAATACTTTAAATGTCTCTTGGTCTGTGTCTGGTCACAACTTGCCCCAAGGAACACAGGCAATCTCTTCTGTTCACCTTGCTGGGTTGAAGAAGAATTATTTAACAAGTGGTCAGTGCTGAAGTGGGAAGCACATAGGGAAGAGTTCAGATTTTAATGCCATTGCAGTGAACTGCAAGGAGATCAAAATGATACCAAATAACTAAACACTCAAAATATTCAGAGGGATTTGTAATTCTGCCTGATCATCAGGGTGGAATACATTCCCCTGCAGCCAGTGTAACCTCCAAAGATGCCCAGTGGATTTGAGACCCAGTTCTGGGTCCTAATTTAGAGAGCAGCCATACTGATCAGGATGTTTGTCATTAGGATCTTAGTTCAGCATATTAAAAAGTAAGATCTGTTATTTTATAGCTATGATTTCTAAGTATCAATGCAGAGACATGAGCAGAAGATTGCTTCACTTGTCTGGATTCAAACTCTGGCAGAATAGGGATGAAAATTTAGTGTTAAGTTTTGAAATAAAGCTTAAAAAGGTAGATCTCATATTGTTTACCTAACTTTTCATAAGGAGCTCTAGTAGTTTGTGACAAAAACTGTTTTGTTTACAATGAAAGAAATCTTTATTTCATTTGTTTATAACCTACACCCAGGACTGAAGGCTCTGGGTCAGGTCATGGTTCTGTGATTGGGGCATTAAGTTACACTAAAGTCTGACTCTAACTATATTGTCTCCTGCTCAGGTGGTAGTAGTCTATCAATCCTGGGACTTAAAGAAAGTTGATGAATGAAAAGATGCCTACACTTCCTCTTTCCTGCCCAAATCAGTGAGACAAACTCTTGGCAAAGTAGAATAGAAATAAATTTTTCAGTTTTAAATATTCAGATGTTATCTTTTGGTCACCCTAGCATTTCTCAGAGTGAAAGTCAAATTTGTGTGTGGCTGTGTTTTCCACTAGACTAATCTTGAGATTTCTCCCTTCCAATAACCAGTTTTTGGGAACGTTGTAAAGGTTTATCACACATTCTTTATACTGAATGCCAGGTCCTCAGCTAATGTAAACTAGCACAGCAAAGCCAACTTACGCTGATTTACTGCAATCCTGGGTAAGAATGAAGGAGATTAAAAGGAAGTAATTATCCTGTAGAGTAGAACCAAACATATTCACGTTGGAAATGGTTTCAATTCTTTGCCCAGTTTTGTTGTTTTACTCAGGAGTCCATGTGCATGGGCATCTCCAAAGGTGAGGATCCACGTGCTGCCCTGTGAAACTTGCTGTCTCTAGGAAGCATTTGCAGGATAAATCCATCTGCAGTCATTCTTTGGCTCTTGATCTGGAGCTGACACACTGTTTAGGTTCTTAAATGTGGCTCCTGCCCTGATACTGAAATCTTTCTTGGGGATGCACTTCCCATTTTCATTTTGGGTTATGTGATCTCTATGATATCTAAAATTGCTTCTGTGCTTTTCCACTTCTTTCCAACCAGTTTCACAGAAACCCTGCTGGAATCACAGTAAGGATGCCTGCAATTTTTTTGCCATTAAACTATGGGAAAGAAACAGCAGGCACTGCTAGGACCAAGGCTGTTGCTGGTTGTTGATGAATGAAGGTCCTCTCTCACTACTTGTACCTGCACTGATGGGTTTCCATGCTGTCATCTTGGCAGTGCCCTCAGCCTTGCAGCTTCTCAGAGGCCAGTGCTACCTGCTGGGGGTGAGGTGTGGCAGTTCAGATGGGTCTCCTCAGGAGCCTGACCAACGAGAGCATTGCTGGAAGATCAGGATGGGGTTCATCCCTGTGCTCTGAGGGAGACCCTGTCTCTGTGTCTTTGAAAGGTGAAGGGGAGAGGTGGCTCCTCTTTGTCTTTCTTCTACAGGGCAAGGTGAGTCCCAGTTTGGTAGCTGGCATGCAACTTCATTCCTTCTGTTTTTTTTTTCTTTCTTCTCATTTTCTCTCTGTAGTGCAAAAATAGTATCAGTAACACATTTATATCCTCCTGGAAAGGTAACATGTGGACAATGTTGCAAAACTCCAGGTGGGAGCTGTGGCTGTCGTACAGAAATGACATATGTACAAGTTACCAAATATACACAGAAGCTTTGAAGGAGAAAGGTGTGATTTCAGAGAATATTATTTCATGATTCCTGAGAAATATGGGAAACCAGGTTCATTGCCCCTCATGGGAGTTTTCATGGTACTGGATTACTTACAGTTAGCTCTAAAAGTCTTTATGTGAGGTGAAGGACACCTTGCCTACATCTGTCTTCCCTTAGTAGATATGGATATTGTGCTATATCTAGGTACAAGTGAAGATTAAGATTAGGTTTAGTGGTAGCCCAGGAGAAAGGCAGGACTGTCTTGACAGAGCTCTCTGTGCTCCCAGTCCCTGGAATAGCTGTGAGTCAGTTCCTGCCCTACAAAAGTGCTTCTTGTGATCCGAGAGCCACCATTTCCTGCCTGTGTGGCTCAGCCCTGCTGGCTGCCAAGCCTCCAAGTCCCTGTGAACTCTTGCCTTCAATATGTGGTGTAAGAGGGGCATGGAATGACACAGTACATCACTCTAGCACACCAGGCCCCTCACTGGCTGTGTGATCTCCTTTTGTTGGAGAGCTTCCTTGCAGGCAGGGATAGCTGCATGAGACAACAAGGAGCTTGGCTTCCCAGTGCCACTTCTCTGCAGAGCTCCTGTGGCAGCCAAGAGCTTGCAAATCCTACCCACAAGGAGCCTTGTTTCCTTGTCTACAGCTCTGAGCATATGCCTTGGCAGTGCCTTAGTTTGGGGACAAAGCCAAAGATGTGTTTGGGTCAGGACAGGGCAGCTTACACCTCAGTTTGTTGACAAGTTCCCTGTGTGCAGTCATACATAGGAGAATTGGCTGCTCAGCAGGTTGCTCTGAACACTGCTCCATTGCTCCTAAGACATTTGACATGCTTGCCCTAAAGCCCCTAGGGAATTCCATCTCCTTTCTTGGTTCCTCACAAGACATGACTATGGAGCTGGGCAGACCTGTGTATGCCCAGCCCTGCTTATCTGCTGATTGACAGTTAGGAGCATTTTGGAGCTGAACTGATGAGAAAATGCAAACACTTTTGTGAAAAGCTTTTTTAATTTTTGTGGGAAACTTTTAATGAAAGTGCTTTATATGGGTAGAAAATCCTAAGTATTTTTAAAAACTCACAACCAAAATGTTTCATCCTAAACCAGAAATATTCCCCTTTAAGACAGTGTCTGTCTTCTTTATGCGAATTGTAGCTACATTCTCATTCTTTTACATGCATAGGATTTTGTAATTGCCCTGCACCTTCTCTGATGAACTGCAGCCAGGAACTCTAGCAGTGACAAGCTCCTCTTTTTCACAGGCAGAGCTGTGTGATGAAGTATGAAATACGGGCAGCTAACCCATGGAGGATGTGGGATATCCTCCAAACCCCAGTACCGATATGGTGCTGCTGCTCTGGTATGAATGGAAAAAAAAGTCTTCCTTATTTTTTCTTCCTTGCCCACCCTCCATCAATCTGGAAAAAAATCCATTTCAAGAAAAATCAAAATTTCCTCCAGAAGAGAAGAAAGCAGTTGATAAGGAGGAAACATAATGATTATACAGAGCCAGTTATACAAGATTGTCCATCTGTTGGCTCTTGTTCTGTCAGTGGCTCCCTGGTAGTGTCCATCACTTGTCTGTCATTCAACAGAGTAACCTCCACTTTCATGAGACCTGGCAGTGAATTTCAGGCTCACAGCAGGAATTGGTGTGTCTTCACTTCAGCGGGAACGGGGCCCAGCCCTGAGCTTGTCCCACTCAGCCAGATACTCTCCAAAAGTTGTGATCTTTTCAGCACAGATTTTGGCTTCTTTCAGCTCATTCTGCATATACACATTGGAGCATAAGCTAGCTCCTTAAATAAAAATCAAAGCACAGCACTTGACTTCAGAAGAATAGGAGACCCAAAAGGAAAAAAAAGAAAAAGAAGAGAAAGAAAAAAGGCCGCTTAGGTAGTGGGCTGAGCAGATGCCGTAGGTTGTTATAGCAACTTGAGTTCTAAAAACAGGAGAGAATACCCACATGCTGCCACATCTACTGAAGAACCCACACTCCAGATTTCAAAATCCAGGCACTGAGGAATCACTTATTTTCTATTATTAAAAAAAAAAACCTACAAAAAACCCAGGCACACAACAACCACCCCCCACCGCCAAACCAACAAGAAATCAACCAAACCAGCCAACTAAAAAACAATGTGTAAAGCATCCTGAGAAAAATCCACACACATTATCCTGTGAAAGAGAAGAGTTCTTTTAGATGCTTTGGAAAGGCTTATGGTATCATTTGTTATGATATTTAAAGCAGTGTGTGTGCATGCCTGTGTGCCTGCGTGTGATGTGGATTTCAGCTCTCAAAGAGAACTTGAAAGCCTTCCAGCAAAAACGTAAGCACTCTGACAAAGATTTTTGTGGAGGGAATAACTGTCAGCAGCAGATACCAAGGTGACAGTGAGCAGTTGTAACATCAAACCTAAAACACTTACCAGTTTTGTGTACTTGTATGAGAAATAATGACTCCTCAGACAGTGCCTGTCTGTCAGTGCAGGGAAAAAGCACTGATTAGTAGTAAATCTAGGAGATAAAGCTACAGGCAGGTATAATGGAAAGTTTTCATGGTAAAATATCAAGTTATATGTGAAAATATGTAAATCAGATTTCATGTTACTATGGCCTAGAGAAGCAAATAGGTGTCTTTTGACTCAGCTGAGCACTGAACCAGACCTCCTGCTTGCACATGAAACATTGCTTGGTTTGGGATCTTTATCTGTTCCAATTTTATCTGAGTAATTTGTGTGGGAATATAACAGCCTGAGATGCTCCTCTGGAAAAGGCAGGGAACTTGAAATGCCACATTTGGTTATTATTTCATAATTTTATGTTGTGGGGGTTTTTTATGTCAGACTATTTGTGATAAAAGTCATACGTGAATTCTTGCCTTGGATAACCCATTCTCCAGCTGACTTAACACAGTGAAAGCAGCTCACAGCATTGTGCTGAGATCAAAGCCAGGGCTTGAACAAAGCTGGCTGCTGGGAAAGGGGCAAGGAGAGCAAGGACTGTCCTTGACACTCAGAGATCAACATCTGAACAGGCAGGAACTTTTCCAACAGAAAAGCAGTAGAAAGACTGGACAGAACCGTGAGTCTCTACTCTGTGGAGACAGCAGCAGCTCCGCTGCAGGCTGGCTGGTGGCCCAAGGGTGGCATCCCCTGAGGCACTTGTGTGTGTGCTCTTGCCCCCCAGCTGGTGTGGGGCAGACTCTGGGAGCCTGAGGAGCAAATCCCAGCCCTGCCCCAGTGCTGCCTTTCCTCTCTCACAGGCACGAGGCTGCACAGGAGGGCAGATTAGTCAAGGAAAAAGGTATAAATTCCTCAGGTATGGCAGCAAGGAAGCTCTTATGGGTGTGCTGGCACATACCTGCAAAGGGGCTAATCCTTATTTGCCTGCAAAAGGAGCCAGTGACTCTTACACCAGGCCCAAAAGTCACTCCTGAAGGTCTTTTGAACTTTTCTCTCCTATCTTACTCTTTTCTAGAGGTATAATTTTCAGTAGAAGCCAGCTCTACAGCTGTTTTCTGTACTCATCTTCCAAAAATAGTGTATCTGGTCAGAATTTTTCTTCTTTTTCCCTTTAATTCAAATAAGTCTGAAAGATATTGCCCAAACATACCTCCAGTAGTAATAATATTTAACGATACATCTTCAGACAGAAAAGAATATGGAAACTATTAAACCCAGAGGCAAATATTTTCTGAGTTATGGGTGTCAGAAAACTGAGTTATAGGTAGAATGTGAATGGTTTTCCAATATTCATGGCAGGTGTTAAAACCATTATGCTAAAATAATTATTTATTTGTCTTAAAAGTGTAACCTCAGATTTTTAAAGCTAGCCTGGAAAAAGTATAGAGGAATATATTTTCATCTGTGAATAAATTAAGCAGGAGTTTCTGGAGACAGGGTGTGAAGGAGAGTTAGTAGAGTTAGTAAAGGGACGAGGTCTGGTTTTAAAAATTATAATTAAAAAAAACAGCAACAGAAAAATCAAATTATGTGTTACTTTTTTTTGTTTGTTTGTTTGTTGGTAAATGTCCAACCACCAGCGTAGAGCAGTCCAGGATACAAGCTCAAGCACAGATAAAGCACCAGTATGTTGTGGAACAGCTGTTAGATTTAAATCTGATAGATTTGAGACAAAATAGCCTTTAAGAAAGATTTCTCCCAGCAAACTGGCACAAACGCTGTGTTATACATGATGCAGTTACTGTGTGAGATAACTCACAGCTTCTGCAAAGTCCGTAAGTGAAAACTACCACATAGTGCTTGCTCTTGTATTCCATAATGGATTTGCCAGAAAAGTTTTTCCTAATGGTCTGTCACAGCGCTTGTGAAACACAGGGTGGTTTTCCTCTCTGCAGAATTCAATATCAGGGATTCAAACAGGAGCTAAAGAAACACAGGCTCATGGTTACACAAAGCCAGCACAGAATAAGAAGGTGTCAGCAGCCACAGGTATTCCTCAAGGAGTGAGGACAGCTGCTGGGCAAGTGAGCTGCGCCCTCCCAGGAGTGACTGGGTCTCAGCAGAGCACCCTCTTTGGGGATACAGGGTCCCTTAGATGGGAAGGTGCCACTCTGCCCTTGGCCTGGGCTGTGCTGCAGTGGAAGTTGCTGCAGGTGCCTGAGCAGCAGCTCTGCTGTCTGTGGCACGAGAGCCCCCATACCCCAAGGGAAATGCTCTGGCAGTGGAGATCTGAGCAGTGCCAGGTGGGGAGCTGGAAATTCTGTATCAAATAATGCCTCTGAAATGGACCTTGTGGAGACCAATTAAAGTTTCATTCTGGGGAAGACAAAGCAGACTCATGTAAAGGCAAATTTCTGTTCCGCTGAATGAAACTTCAACGTTTTTTTGATGAACCACCCAGAGTTTCCCTCTCAAGATTTCCGTTAGACAGTCTTATTAGGGCCAAGGAATAACGTGGGAAGGGTTTCTATGTTTAGAAACCAAAGAGGTTTGTACTCCTGTTTCACCTCTAGTAGAGGCAAGTAGATTTAATTGCAGAGTTTCAACGAGTAAGTGGGATATAGTCTTCATTCTTGTGTTGGGTGATGGAGTGGGGAAGGAATAAAAGACCAGATTTTGTCCTTGAGCTGACTGAAAACCCTTATGAGCCTTCTTTGAAAATAATTCCTGGCACAATCAGCTTTAAACCTAAGTTTGACTTTTTTTTCTCCTCTCCCTATACCAAACATGATTAGAACATAGTATGGATTAATTGCTCTGCCAAATGTCATTCCTATAAATCAAATCTGTTTTCTGACATATGAGTGAGTGTCTGAATACTCCAAAGCCATTAAAAATATCTGCATAATTTTAAAACCTGCTAAATGTTGTTGTTTTCTCTCTCTCTCTCTCTCTTTTCATTCTTGGTACAGTATGGTATTTTACTCTGATGATGAGAAGTTGAATGGCAAGTTTCAGTCAAATGCCTTTTTTTTTTTTTTTTTTGCGATCCAATCCTAAAATCTTGACAATGGCACTTACAGTGGAAATGCCACCAACTGTAAATTTACACACGGACAAAACTTGGCATCCCTTGTCAGCTCTTCTTCAAGCATAACTTATGGGATCCCTGCCCACATTCTCTCTGCAGGAACTGGTGTTATCCCACTACTGAAGTATTCAATGTGTTAGCACCCCAGGTGTAGAACAAGTCTCCAGCACTCATCCTTCTAGTAGTAGAAATAAAAAATAAAAAAAACTATTTTAAGAGGCCATTAGGTCTGCTAAGATTGATGTGAAGGGCCCGAAAGAATCATCATTTTCCAGTTCAATGTGGCTTCATTGAAACGATCAGGAGTAATTAAAGCAGTGCAAGAGAGTGTGATCCAACAAAGGGTGGTGGATGCAGTGGAACTTGTATCATCATTGGCCTTGGGCTAGAGGTTTAACCTTTTGTTACTGCTCCCATATCTTGACTTGTTGAATCTGTGTATTTAGACTGTGAACTGTGTACCTGAAGCTATTCTGTACTACATATGAAATACATGTATATGGTTTCTGGGGTAATAAAAACAGGGCTGTTTCTGTGGAATACATATAAGGGGACCCACTGAATTTTGAGAGCCTCTGGTGAAAAATGCTTGTGTGAGTGCAAAAGTACAAAGTGAGAGCATTATTAGTCTTTTCCATAGGGGTGATGTGAAGCAGTTGAGTCTGGGCTTATGCAGCTCTAAACTAGAGTTCGTGTTATGGGTAGATGGAACAGGCAGAGGACTCAATAACCCATATGAAATCTGGCTGTTGCTCGGTGAACCACAGTGTTGGGTCTTTTCTTCCACCTCTGAGATGCTCCCAGGATGCTGGGGAGGATGTGCTGGGGGCTGTCACTTGGCCACTTTTCTCTGAGATCTAGGTAGAGGCCAGAAAATAGGCTGCTAGGTGTTCTTGTCTGAGGTATGAAATATATTTGCAGCCTGAGTATGAGCTCAAGGGAGGTGGGTGATTTGCCTGGAAATGACAATGCAAAACACATTTAAAATTGGTCCTGCTGAATCATTTTTCCTCCCAGTCTATCCTGTGGAGAAGCCATGGGACACAGCTTAGCCTGAAGCCTTCAGTAGCACAATCCAACACCTCCTGGGTGGAAGTCAAAGGCCAAAAGCCTCTTTGTGCTTCCTTCATTTGTCCTGCCCACACAGCCAGAACAAGGCAATAGAAATTTTGAGAAGGGCTTTATTAACATCAACTGTCAAAACCACTTGCATTTGTAACTCAGCAGTGTATTTTCTTCATTATCATGCCTTGTTTTATAAAGCATATTCTTCCCACATCTTTTCAGTTCAAATTCCTGGCAATAGTCTGGGAAACCAAAGCAGGTAGAATAACTTTTTAAGCAAAATTCCTCTTTTTGTTGAAGTTGTCCAAGCAAAGGTAATCAAGACAGAAATAAATGTTTTTATTAGCTTATTGTCTCTAATTTACTTCCAGTAATCTGGAATTACTACAGGAGTTAAGTTTCAACCTGAAGCAAAAGCAAATGTTTTCCTCACTCCACTCTGCATAACCAGCACTGGAGATATATATACTGGGGGGGCAAAAAAAAGGAAAAAAAGGAAGTTTGGTAAGAAAGCAATTGTACTAAGCTGCATGGCTAGAAAGTGTGAGTTCCAGACAACTAAGGGCAAATGAACGTCAAGTATAGAAACACCCACAATCTTCTAATCATCTGAGGGGCAGAATGCACAGTCAGTGGCTTCAAAATTCTGAAAGTTTGCACAAGAAAAAGAAAGATTTTTCAGCTGGAGAGGCTTTTCTTAAACTTAGTTTGATGAAAACTTTTCACCTCTTTTGCATAAAGTGAACCATATTCCCACGGTAAGGTTTTGCCACACCAAAATATGCAGAATACTCTGCTACTTATCCTGTTAACACCTGTGAACTTTTAAATTAACTGCTAATGGGCTGGCTGGAGCCTGATGGGAGTTAGGCAGGGGAGAAGCACCTGTTTGGAGCACAGAATAGTAATGCATATTTTCCTTCCTGAAGAAAGACTTTTTGCCTTAGTCTGGAAATGTCCTCTATTTTGGTTTGTTTGTGTATTTTTGTTTCTTTACTGTATATCCTGGATGCCATTAGTGGCTCTTTGAGAAAAAGAGGAGAAGTAGTGGGTTTTTTGTGCTCTGGATGAGGTAGAATAATCTGGAAGGCTGCACTGTATTTGAGGCGAAACTGTAGGATAACAGCTTTACACACGTGTGGTGTGGAAAGGAGTCCTTTCGCAGAAAAACAGAAGTAGTTATTTGGAAATAGATGTGATTCATGTAGTAAGAGGCTGAGTCTTGCGTAGAGTAGATGCAAGCTGGGTTTTGTGCTGCCTTCTCCAGCCATTATTCTGTGTGTCTGCAGAAGAGATGGAACTGTGCATGAACCAGAGAAGCTGTTCATGAGATGTCTCATTTGATCCCTGCGAGGGTCACAGCTGCTTCTTCTGTTGTGGTGCTCCAGGCAAGCGAGGCAGAAAAAAGCTTTTTGTGTGCTGGGTAGAGCAGGTGGAGGTGTAGGTGTTATTCTGTTTATTTTCAAGCTACCTGGAACTAATTTGCCTGGGACAGATGCTCTACAGGGATGAGGGAACCCTTTTGAGGCTCACTGGGAGAACACAAGTTCAGGGAGTTCCTACACAGTGCCTGTCCTCTGGCTTTCCTCTGCTGGACACATACAGACAAGGACAAGGAAGTGTAGTGCTCCATAATGGCAGAACTTGGCTAAGGGCCAGATGTAATTTAAATTCC